>JPKZ01001740.1:117683-162317 GCA_000803305.1 Toxocara canis
TGGGGGGGGGGGGGGGGACGGGAGGGGAAGGGGAAGGGAGGAGTAGGTGGGAGGGAGAGCGAATGCAAGTTGAATCAAATGTTCTAAAAGTTGTTGTTTCAACCATCTTAGCTGCCATCACTTTGGCGTTCCGTTAGGTCGGCATAGAATTCCTGAGGATGTGAAGTTATCCAAACATCCAAACTCTCGCCTTTGACGCCATATGAATCACATTTAGTTTTATAAAGTGAAAATCAAGGCATTGAGTAATGAAAACCTAGAAGCGAGCAACACACACGAGTGAATTCGCTGATCTAATGATCTGAAATGTTTGGTGCACGAAAAGTCCCAGAGAACCGGCAACAGACAGCGTCTTTTATCAAGTTTTCGATTTTTGAAGACGGTTTTAACCTTGCTCTTTTCATTTATGCTAAAAAAATTCAACTTGAATATCATTTTTGTCCATCGTTCACTCTAAATTTGCACATCACACTGCGTATGTGTTTTCGAAGGGAACAGATGAGCAGTGCAAATAGATGTTTCGCCGTCCTTCACACTCAAAAAACACGATACTGTCAAGACGCAATAATACGTTGATGTTGGCTAGAGTATGCTCAGTAGTGATGAAGGCTTATGGAAGATGCTGTGTGAAATGGAAAGGATTCAAACAAAACTCGTAACTGGCATTTTTCGTTTCCCAAATTTTTGCTCTTTTGGGTGTCATACGTATAAATTGGGCTATTATTGCTATGCTGCAGCGGAGTTAAAAGTTTACGACGCAGTACGATTTCGTTCACTACCCATCTGCAGTCAGTGTCAAACGATGAGGGTGTTAGGGAGAATGGGGAAAGGTGAAGGAGGAATGGGGAAGGAAGGGGTGGGGGACAGTCACGTTTACCGGTCACTGTGTTGATGTAAACGATGAGGGTGTTAGGGAGAATGGGGAAAGCTGAAGGAGGAATGGGGAAGGAAGGGGTGGGGGACCGTCACGTTTACCGGTCACTGTGTTGATGTAAACGATGAGGGTGTTAGGGAGAATGGGGAAAGCTGAAGGAGGAATGGGGAAGGAAGGGGTGGGGGACCGTCACGTTTACCGGTCACTGTGTTACTGTGAATGTTTTGGAGTAGCGAATCAGTCGAGAACTGGGCCTGTTACTTTGGTTCACAAGAACTCTGTTCGACTTCAAAGATTCTTCAAAGACATTGCTACCTCTAGTGATCGGTTTGCAAGGGATAGAATAGTATGGAGGACTATTTTTAAAAAATTTGAAATCAAAAACCTTAATGGGGAAAATTTCACTGTTGATTATACACTTCTTGAGTTTCCTTGAGTGACTGTGTGGTAGCCAGATAATGCCTTGCTCATTCGATTACTTCATCAACAAGGACAATTCATGTCTTAAAAAGTCACTAACAGTAATTGTTGTTTTCATTGCGTTTCCACGTTTTTTTCCATTTAACGGATTTTGTTTTCCAAAGCACGACAATAGATTTTCCCTATCTGTACGATTGGAAGCTACGGATGAACATTGCGGAAAGCTCAGTTTACCTCACAAGATATTCGATGCAGTAATTACTTTACGAAGTTTGTGTTTATCAGTTTTGTACTCTGCCATACTTATTTTCCAAATTTGATTCTTTTGAATGTTACACGCCTAAATTGTGCTATTATCGCTATGCTGTCTCGAAAGTGAAAATTAATGATGATGTTCAGTCGGATTCCATCGTGCATGAGTTTCGAGCATGCATGACAACATTTTCGATCGCAATCTGATGTAGCTTCGACTAAAATTCTACCTCGTTCACTTCTCTACTCGCAGTTTTTCAAAGCATTAAGCTCGCAGTAAACTAACTTCTTGCCTATGGTTTCGTTATGACTTATGGAAAATTCATAATGCTCCTTTCGAACGCGCAGCGAAATTTCGTCTCATCGAAACGATGCAAAGATTGAAGAATTACTGAAACAAGAATTATTGAAACAAGAGGTACCATAACACCTACATAAATCAGAAAATAAGACCACATTATTCAAACCAATCTCATAGATCTTTTCGTCCAGTTCAATATCCTCTTTGATCATTTTACTCTTCATATATTGTGCTTTATTCAGAGCAAAGGTTACAATTATGAGCGCACTATAAATATGGGCCACCGATTAGAATTTTTCAAAAGAGAGCAGGATAGCTGCGTTGACTTATATATACTGCGTAAGCGGAAAGGTGGGGGAAGGGAGCAGATGTGGGGAGAGCAAAGCTTACGACTTTTAGGGAAAATGTGTGTAAAGTTGCTTTTGCCTCAAACTTTCGTGTTTTTTGTCTTGACTATTAACGCTGTGTATACAGTGGCCTTCGACGAGAAAAGTGAGAACTTCGACGGAACTGTTCTGAGCGAAGTGTCACAGCTTTATCCCTGTCGCAATCCCATGCACATAACGAGATCCAAGCAGTGAAAGGCATTTTATGAAAAGGGGGAGGGGAGAAGGTAAGGAGCCATGATAGGCGGCAGCCTGGCCGGCGTGGGATCAGACTGGAAACTCGAGGAGCAAGAAGCCGGCGGTTGCTTTTCGTCGAAGTCCCCAACAGGGATCCGTCAAGCAACTAGCTTATAACAAACAATGGAAAAATAGATCTGTAACAAAGAGCAGTTTCTTAGCCACTGTTGGCACTTTCAGTAGATCTCGGTTTCACCGACTAGAACTTTCGAAGCTATTTTCAGCTGGAAGCAAGCTGGCATGACCATTCCTTCCCCCCTTCCCCTTAAAGCTCTATCTCCTCTCCCCCCCTACCCCTCACCCTTCCGCTCACCTTTGTATTTTCCCGATGTACTCCTGGCCAATTGGCTATTACTGTAATCACCTTTTTGAAGTTTCCCATTCGCTCAATGATGTTTCAGATTTTCCTCCGGCTCTTGGCTCGTTGGTCTATTACAATATCCGAATTTCTACCTTCCAGTAGCAGAGATGGTACATAATGATGAGATGGGGTCGATTCGCTCACATGTCATGAAAAAAAAACAGTGATTGCCCGCATGGAACGGCCACGCGACGATTAATGCATAATGAGACACAACAGCGTGGTTGCACTCGAAGTGAATGGCACTAATGCAAAACGTGCTGCACTTCGTTCCGTCGCCACTACGGGTTTTCTACTACGTCAGCAAACGATGAGTCTCATTACTCTGTTGTCCGGCAATCGCTCTTGCCTCAAGTAAGTCCTTTTGTTGTTCACGAGGGCAACTTTGAGCTCATTATCAATGGTTCAGCACTTCAAGATTTCTTTCTTATTCCGTTTGGCATATCAAACTTCAGTAGGTTCAAAGGGTAAACAACGTAAAGCTACAGAGCTGGCCTGGACTGTTCACCGAGATACTAGAAATCATAGCCTTTTCTTCATTTCCATTTGCACGAAAAAGAGATGCAGAGCTATAAATCGGAGCATCTAATAATGGGTGCAATGGATGATAATGATTTGCAAACAGAGGTGACAGCAACTAGGAGCTCAAGCATTGTCTTCTCGTAAAAAAAGAATTCCTACTGACTCCAGAGAACGCGCGATTGCATTGAATAGGAGGCTAAAAGGTTGTATTTGTGCCTTCCTTTCTTGCTCCTTTCGCTCAATTAAAAGGAACTGAAGTTTTCTTCCATTTTAAAAACTAATTTGCAGAAGGGCAGTTCCAGTGGTTTCCCCAATTATTATCGCCGAGTTCTCAGTTCATATGCGTTTTTGATTGCGATTGTAAGGTAGTATTAAATTCATACGAGCAGCTAGTCATCGGATTAAATTTCAAGATGCAAAAGACCAAATTCGTTTGAGAACAATTTCATAGCATCAACAAAATATCACATTTGCTCCATGATGCGCTTTCACAAACGATAAGGAGCAGTTTCGTAGGATTAAAGTAGTTCCCCTAATACCAGTTTCCTCACCATGTGATCCTTCATTTCCTGTTTGACGATGCTCCCTTAGCCTCTTTTAAAGTCTCTTACCTCACCTTATGTACCCTTTTTGTTGCATTTCCGTTGGAAATGAATTTTTTTTATTAAATGGAAAACGAAATAAAACATATGTATGTATACGACGAATAAGCATAGCGCATTTAGACTTTAGGCAAAAAAGAAAGGCTTTGAATAGATTTTTCATCAATTCCTCTACGTGGAATTGAACACAGATAGGATTGGAAAACTGTAGCTTACCAGACTTGCGATGATACAAATCATCTCTGCTAACGTTCTCTTACCTTTCCCACATATGCCACGCTGAGCAATTCGGATGACTATGTAAGTCTGGAATGGAAGAACTTACCTTTGCCACTACGAAATGCTGGTTGAAACTAAAGTGTTTTGCTACAATGCATTCGTTTCTTTTCTGCGCTTAACGCTTCGCAGATGAGAGAGGCAAGTGCTGTAGCCAGCTTTTCTCAGAAGGGTGAAACGAAAGGCGCACGAGAGTACTGTAGCAGCGTGTTTGGCACAGTTTCAGCAGGTGACTTACACTGATAACGAGCTGCGTGCTCAGAGTGTACCAAGCGCGATATTTCTGTATTCGCATTCTTTTGCTTCCGAGCACAGCCCACTGACCCCTAAAGACTTTTTCTATTTTTTCTATTTGTTCTCTGTTAATGAATAATATTACACCGGTTAATATTACACTGGTTTCTTCCTCAACCAGAGTTGAACATAGATAGGTGAAAGGATCGATAGCCGATCACCTAGAGAAAGGTTATATCAAACGACTTTTGTAAACTTTACTATCAATTTCGAAAATCATTTCTTGGCCAAGGAGCCTCCGTCCATTTTATTGCAAGAGATATTTTGCCCGTGTTTTCCTCGTTCCTTCCATTCAAAAAATTTTGTGCTGCGCTAATTCTAGTTGGTATCTCTATCTGTTTACTTTACCGTTTTCGCAATTTTTAAAGCGCCTATTCACCTCGTCGAAACCGTTTAATGGGTCCATCACGTCTGTGCATTTGCACGTCTTTGTCTGTCTGTTTCTAAGCGGAGTTCGGTGCTATCCGTAATTTTTTTTTCTTTTATTTATGGCACAAGAAATTATGTGAGCTCAAAAAAAGCAGATCAGCGAAACAACCATTCTGAACTTCATTAGGCGGGGTAATCGGTAGCTTGTTCGATGATCATTATTATAAACTACGTACACTAAAGGCATCACTTAATGTGAGCTTGTGGAAAAGAAGAATTCTCTGGAATAGGAGGACGAAAATTCCTAGAAAACGGACGGCTTTAACCGTGCGAACAGTTCTGAACTTGTGAACGGTTTGCTCAACAGCAATGATTTCATAGCTCCTCACCATGTTTCATCGCAGGGCTTCGGAAATTCTTCCATGAAGCCAAACATTTTTCGTTTGGTTTCCAGGCATGTATTAGACAATCCTAACTGGTAGTGTTCGAAGCGCATATGTTGTTACTCCGCTATTTTTCCATTTGCTGTTTCCTCTTCTTTTTTCTCCCTCCTTGAAGGAAGCCCTTCCTAACTTGTTTTCTCTTTTCTTTTCATTTCCTTTGAGGACGGACTTTTGCTAGTATAAGCTCTCGTTCTGTAAAAGGAACACATACGTGCGCATATTGCTGCTTGTCGAGGCTCCGATCCATTTGTGCCTTAAACACGCAATGCGCTCTCTCATTGCTCACGAAAGTCACTAATGTGTGATGAATAAATTGTCGCATGGCGTGCATCAATAAAGAAACGGAGTTCTTTTGAGAAAAATCTCTCTCAGTGAAGCGTATCATGCAAACTGATAGCAAAGAAAAAAACTTATGGCATCTTCTGTTCGTTCGTCGGCTTTGATGATGGCATCAATTTACATACAAGCTCCAGTAGCCAAAAATTTGCCGACTTATTGAGAATGCTTTCTGGAACCTGCGATATAGCACTACAAATCGGAGGGAATAGAGCATATCGGAAGTAAAGAACGATAGGGTAATCGCCAAACAGCACATCCCCCTACCACCTCGTATGCATGCGCATTCGTTCGTTAGATGGATAGCCCAAGCAGGGCGATAGTCTATAGGATTCGAGATTGCCAGCGAAATATTAAAACCATAATTAAGCGAGTCAGATGAGGTTGTCAGAATGCCTTCTGAGAAAAACCCTTTATTTCAATGAGGAAAATATCATTAATTCCGTTCGAGTTTCTGTTGAATGTGTTCAAGTTTCACAATACTCATAAATAATCCACCGGAGTAATGACTCTCCGGATGTATGTGGGAGTATTGGGGTTTTTTAATAGTGCAGTACTCGACTACCCTTTTTTAAAATTTTACTTACTGCAGGTTATATTAAGCGCTTACCTTTAGGAATGTTGTTGGCCATATTTATTAATATTCTCCCTCCGAAACACAAATTTATATTTATATATAAATATACATATATATTTGATTTGTTATAGACGGAGCATTGTGAACGCGTGCGAAAAAGTAAAAAGAGCGATTGCTTTGTGCTAGCATTGCCAATCTTAAACTCTTCCGTAACTGCTTTTAATTAAACGTAGATCTTCCGGCCTTCCAGCGCGCATTCTTTGTTTGTAGATTAAAAGCTTTAAATGCACGCTTGAGTTCGCATGCGCTGACTTTTGTTATGCGTTCTGAGTTGTGTGTGTTAAAATTGATGCCGAAAGACGAAGCTTCCTTCTTTTGCGATATAAGGGAACTCAAAATGATAAGTAACTAAAGTGAAAGAGAGGGCACGCTCCTCTTGTCCACCTCATGGAAAGTCAAAGCGATTTTTCGAAATATATCATAACAAACGCAGTCTTTCGCTTGCAAGGTTTTGCTTGTTTGAAGAAACTTCTCCTTCAAGTCCTATAACTCATTCCTTCACTTGTTATTTGCGTTAGCAAATTTTGCGCCTGCAAAGCGCAGCCTATTTCTTTTTAGTTGGATGTTAAAACCTACAGCCACTGAAACCAGAGTTTCCATATTTGGTGGGTATGACTTAAGCTCTGAAGCCTATACGCAGTTTCATCAAAATCAGCAGGATTACTGTTACGATCGTTGGTAGTTCTGCTTGCCTTGTTCAGCATTCGTGTTTCTTTTTTTGTGCAGCATTCACAATAGAGGTTGAGCATCTGTTTTCCCTTTTCATATGGTCATGATGCTGTCTGTATTTAACGTTATTTAGTTTCCTCA
Source organism: Toxocara canis (assembly GCA_000803305.1). Classification (NCBI taxonomy): domain Eukaryota; kingdom Metazoa; phylum Nematoda; class Chromadorea; order Rhabditida; family Toxocaridae; genus Toxocara; species Toxocara canis. Next base: position 124,804 of record JPKZ01001740.1, read on the forward strand.
ACGTTTGGCACCTTACGTGAACGGTCCATCAACACGGCATCATTTTTCATTAGATATTTGAAGCGATGCTGCAGACAGTGTAATGAAAGCTTCATCGAACGATACTGCAAACAGGCAATTGTGCGCATATTGAAGATGCTCTGAAGATAGGTTTATGGAACTCAAAACGAGCTCCTAGCAATGCAGTCGAAATTCCGCTGAGTTCGCTTTGGCTATTCCATATCCGAATTGTTAAACCTATGTTTTGTTCTGACGGTCATCTGTTTTGCTGGCATGAATTCGTGACCTTATGAATTTTCTGGATTCTGTGCTTATGAAGCGAGTTTACCTTTTTTTGCAATTTGATGAGGTAGTGATCCACTGGCGTTTTGCAACAGGATAACTGTCTCTGAACAAAATACCGCATTTACATCCGGTTCGTTTGCAATCAACCAATCAGTAGGTTCCAGAAACGGATAAGACAAATCATGGACGCTTCCCGTATCTTCATAAAGTAAAGGGTCCGATTCGTTCTATTCATTTTCTGTTGACAGTGGTTCACGGGTCATGGGCTCAACATGTGGATTTTTGGCGAATTGGAGGCATCTGTTGTTCAGACACGCTCAAAAACATTTTCAAGATAACATGCATACAACGAAGAAATGATAAAATGGTGAGGTAGGCGGAATGAAACCGATCAACAAACGCAGATTGAAGCGCATTTGCAATGACTTAGTGTGGTAGCAAAAGTAAAGTCATATCTAGGTTCGAGTCCCAGTTGCGGATGTTTTGTGCTTTCTATCACGTAATTGGTCTAAGGACGCTGTTGTTGTTTTTTTCGGAATGTTTACAAAGCTTACTCAGAAAATCGTTTTAATGGGTATCTATTGCAATATATTCGCCTGTTTGAGATATCACTAAGTATTTGCTCTTGCAATTAGTTTTGCTCGCGTTTAAGTTTGCACTTTTACAGAAAATAACGCACTTTTGCAAAAAAAAAAAAAGAATTTTGAAAATAGAGTGCATACGTTCTTCATGTCTTATCCCAATTAATCGTTTCGTTCAATAGAAGATTTCACATTCATTTTCACGAATACTCCTTTCCATCTATAAGGTCTCGTTTACTAAAAAGAGTTTAGTCGAAAGCAAGCCGTTTAATGAGGTGAATCCGTATCGGCGCATCGTAAAGGAACGTAAATATGCAAATTTGTGCAATTACGGCCCAAATTTGTATGTAATTGACGTTGCTGTTTGTTAGCGACGAGTAGCTCAGCAGCCAAGCAAGCAGCGGCGCGTTATCGCCTTCTGATGTTAAAGTTTTGGCTTTGCTTGATGTTGGTTAATGGGCGTGGCTAGGACGTAAACGCGAAACATCCACCAAACACATGTAACGAGTTGGCATAGAGGACTGACATCCAACGGTTTTTACACCTCACTGAAGTATTCAAAGAAATGAGGCGGCAATAAGCGTTTTCAAAAACGCACAGCTGGATAGCTTTTAATGCAGTTTTTTCAGTGTGAATTATTTATGCATCACAATCGTAATTGTTGTGTGACGGCTCAATTCAACTAAGTTTACTTTCAATATTATTCGATCAATAGCCACTAACATTTGCATCTTTGAATGAATTACAAATTCTCTCTCATATTGATATATTCAACTTTAGCGCCTTCTACTTTCCTGGTCGTCCTGATTTTGCGAAAGGTAGAAGAAGCTTGCTCGCTTGCAAACTACAGTATTGAATAGTAGGACTGCTCGAACAAATCGTAGCATTTGTTGACATTAATCGATTAGATTGCAAGACTATTTCGTACTTCTCGATTTGGTCATGCAGCCAATGGACAGCTGCCATCTAAACGAAGAAATTGCTCAGTTTGGTGATGATGAAACCGACGTTATCCTCGTTGGTGACGATGCATCAAATTTTTGCCTCACATTTGTGAATCATAACAAGGCATTTGTTGAGTAGAGCGATTTCTGGAATTGTTTCCGTCGTTAATCGCTCTCTATTGATTCAGTTGAGCAGCGGCACCGCTAAACGCAGCCAGTAAATGTCAACCAGTTTCATAGGTCTAACGACTGCTGCTTTCTGAACAACGGCTGTCAACAGATCTCATCATTTGGGCTCTTTGTCTTTAGTTCGTTAGAAAATTTTCTGTTCCCTAGCATTGAAGGCATAGCATTGATTCTCTTGGGGTATGTCGGAGGCCGCACTCGGCAACACTAGAAGCGCAAAAATGATAATGACAGCCACATGTGAATTAATGGTATGTTCTTTTCCAAAAACGATTGCAGCCATTTGGCGTGAGTAATCATATGTTGCAAACGGCTCGCTCCGTTTGTGTCGTCGACTTTTTATCGCATTCACTGACTGCTACGATATCCTCTGAAACTCTGAGAATTAATCTGAAGAAATTTCCATTATTCTACTAGAAGCAGTCATTATATACTTATGGCGACATTATGTTTACCACTTTTCAGTTGCCGTTTTCTATGTCGACGCCCATGATCTTGCCCATTTGAGCCTTAAATTATTTCTTTTTAATTGAACGAGAGCGAAAGAGTGTTCTTTCTGGTTTCGACCATTCGAAGCCTCAATTCTACGAGCTGTCGATTGAAGCAATATTGTCTTACTACCGACGCTGTTATAATATTGGGTGCAGCGTATGGTCAGTGTGAAGGAATGCAACGTTCAAAAACCGAGATGAATTTTAAGAATCTGCCAGGCTGAATTCTTCGCAATTATCTTCTCATAAAGTATTTGCCAATTTGCTTCCGTCTTCCCGAATAAAACGATGTGAGCGTTTTATGGTTATTGGATTTCGACCGCATTATTCGGCTGCGGCTCTTTCTGCTAGCTGCCGGGAGACTTGTGTGTCAAGATTGTATTCTAAACCTCGGTTTTTTGAATTCTCGGCAAATATTGGACAGGTATTCGTCAAAGTCAGTCCATCATTATCGCTTTTGAGGAAATCGGTTTTCCTATCTGGGAACTGTGCAGTAGAGGGCGAGGATAGAGAAAACAAGGAGCTAATGCCTATTAATTATGGAATAAGATTGAGGGGTCAGCTTTCTCGATCAAATAACCGAAGATCTAGGCTTCCTCATCAATCCACTCTATTTAATGAATCCTCAAATCGAAGGAATGCGAGATTTTGTGAGATGAACTGACAGCATCTTATCGAAAAATTGCTAAAACATTCCGCTTGTAATCTGTTTATCCTAAACGACTCAGAAAAACTGTGGCATCCGAATGAATACAAGTCGTGCGATCATACGAGGCAACCATACGCAAAGATCTCTGTCACGTCAAAGCATTATCGGTGTCTACGCCGCACCGCACGTGCAGCCAAGATCATCTGTATCGCGAAGTGTTTACTCGATAAGGCAGCCATCAGTTTCATATGCGCTAAGTACAACTAGCACTTCGGCGCGAAGCTCTCAGCGTTCTATTCATGAAGCGCTTTCGAAGGCACAGTAAGTGCTTCGTTTTCATTGTTTGAACGCGTTTAGCATAATTCAACACTGAACTCATTTACAGCTCCCAGCTATCGAACGAAAAATTAAAAAAATAGTCTTATTGTTTTTATTTGTGGCAATGGTTATGCGAGGTTTTAGTCTTAATGAAATGTGTCGGACGTTTTGGCTGTCGCCATTTCGACGACTGAAAATGAGTGCAGTTATCATCGAAATGTTCGATTGAAATATGCTGAAAACAAAGGCGAAAAGAAGAATGAAAAAAGAGTTTCCATCTTTCCCTTATTTCCTGTTTGTATTTTAAATGGAGTATTCTTCTTCCATTTTTCGTTTTCGTATCATAAAACTTCAGGTTTTCCTTTTATTCAATAGATTTCTTATTTTCCATTACATCATTTTCCCTTCAGCCCAGTTTTCTTAACTGTTAAAGTATCTCAGTGGAACTTTTGCCAGATAGGTACCTACTGCTTTCGACTTCCTTTCATTTCCTGGAACCCGGCAAGCTGTCGAAACGTCGGGCGTATTCAGATGGGCATGAAAATACCAAGTGCAGCATTCGTAATAAGCAAATAACGGAGTAAGTGAAACGCCGGAATGTGCCTTATCGGTAGAGGGTTTATTGAGAAAAAGTGAATATCTATTTTTCTGGTGTCCTCAGATAGATTTCCTTTATTAAGAGAAGCATAGTTTATTTTCTTCCATGACGCTCCATTAGTCAATTTTCTCGTTCTAATTTCATCAATTTCTCCGCCTCACGTCGCCGTTTTTTAAAAAGCGCAAACAGGCAAGTGAGAAACGTTAATGAGCTTTTCCTAACACTCTGCGTAATTTTTTGTATTTCATTGCACTTGTTAATAGATAAAACGTAGCATCATTTCATTAATTTTCGTTTCATTTTTCTCATGTTGACAAGCGAGTGGTCCATTTTCGTTTGCTCGATGGGTGTCAAAAATCACATTATGGCTTTGCCGGTAGCGATTGGAATCGCATAACTGTGGTGTATGTTGATGAAGAGAAACGACAGAGATCAACCTCTTCATCAAATAAGAGAGATTCATGAGATGTTTATCTGGAATAAAATTTCATCAAAGTTATCTGAATCGATGTCTTTAACGGTTCTTCTATTGGTCTCCAACTTTTCTCGTTTTTAAAAGGTAAAATTGCTGGATAGGAAAAAAATTTGATGATCAAGATCTTCGAATTTGAAAATCTTCGTGAAAATTTTCGAATTTTTTTTAGAAGGTCTTCGAATTTAGAAGGCATCAGAATGGATGAAAATTTATCCACGTATCCCTCTTAAAATTACCATAAATGATGGCGAGTTTTGATGGTAACCAGCAACCAATAAATCACCTACTTCTTATTGAATATTATTCACATTAGTCTACATTCATGTCGATGTTGGGATTTTCTTTTTCCTGTTGGTGAACGGCATTTGAGCACTTCCGTTCATACAACTTAGGCTAGGCGTGGTCATTTACACTGCTGTAACAAAGTCACATCCATTTCAGCGTAATTTTATCAACACTCGTTTTCCTATGAATGGAAACCGAGGATGAAACGGCAGTAGAAAACCTGTCAGTGGACTTCATGAAAATGAAAGCTACTAAGGGTGCAATCGTTTTTTATCTGACGATTCGCCTTCTTTTTTCCATGATGATTGAGAAAGCTTCTTACAAATTTCAATTAAATTCTCATTTGCCAAAAGAAATTGCGCCTTTTCGATAAGATCAATCTATTCCTCCCCCCGAATTCCCGAGATTATTCTATTATGCCTAATTCCTCATTCTGTATTACGGTCCTGTAGCAAATCCTTAAGTAAGCAGTGGAACCACTTAATTGTAAAGTACATTTCCTCGTTATTAGTAATGCGACATGTGTGAACAGAACACAAAATACATCGAAGAAGAAGTGGTGCAGAGTAACCAAGTGAAGTGCAAGGAACGCAAAATCAGTGAACGGTGCCAATAACTTGCATCGAAAAGATAAAACAACGCAAAAGAAATAAGTGAGAGTGATGCCACTGGCATATCACCTTACTGTTTATCTCCATAAAAGCCAAATCGCAAACATGCGTTGACTTCTCATTCAAAGGAACGTCGAAGGTTCACCTAAATGCTCTCCGTATCACATTGGCTCCATGCTATTTTACATTGTTTTAGGTGCATAGCGTACCTGAATGGGAAGTCGATAAACTGAAACAAATTCTCACCATATATGGCTCATGAAGTTGGCGACAAGCGTATGATTAGGCGTTCAGTTCTTTAATAGAATTTTGACCGCTGTGGTTGTAGAAAACGTCTGAACGTTATACATTTTGCAGTACACAATGGAGCTTCCTGAAATGTGTGAAAACCGTCGTCTAGCATACAATGCTCGAAGCACGTTTATACGTTCTTATTTTTAACCACCAACAACAGCCATCACCTTTTAAAATAAAATAGGGAAACTTTTGCTGTGCGAGCAGATTGGAAATTTGAATAAACCATGAATACGTTTTTCCTAACATGCTGCCTTTCTTGCTGTGAATAATTGTGTGGTTTGTTTGTGTTTCTGAGATTACCGTTAACACTTTGATTAATCAGACGACAGTCCGTTTTCCATTTTGTCCAATAAAGGAAAAAGGGACAAAATGCGCATTTCGACACAGCGTTCCCTTTCTACTTTCTGAAACTGTTCGATAAGGAATGTGGATGCCAGGTTCGTTCACTGAACAAACAGAGGACTGATTGTTGCAATTTTTCCCCTGACAAATAGCACCACTATGTAGGAGGTGTGTATTTTAGATCTATTTACAGCGTAATATCAAACGGTTTCTAGCTTAACTTAAATTAGAAAGACCACCAATCGTTCCTCTTGCAACGCGTCAAAGGGAGGCATTACTACGATCTCAGAAGTGATCAACCGTTCATTATGGCGCGATAAAAATTAACAAAAATATCCGGAAAAGTAGTTATTACAAATATTTTTTGATCTTTGACTTTGTGCTCGAAAGATTAACAGTAAAAAGTGAACGTGACATTTGCACTCTAAAGTCAGTAGAAGCATAATGACTAACACATAGGAGAGATCTCTCATGCTATTGAAATATAACGATTTTTCATGCCGACTTATAGTGTAAATCCAACCCCCAAAAAATGCTTACAGTTCTTCTATTACGTACGAATGTTTGTCGTGCGTTCATAACGATGCGATTTCTTATCGCACTCACTACTGCTGTAAATTTACGAAATTCTTCCAAAGATGAAGACGCTTCTTCTTGCGCGTTACTAGAGTTCAAAGGTAGGCCACATTACGAGACATAAGGATAACTCAGGCTTGCCTTTCTCTTGGAAGTTCTTTCATCTCAGGATGGCAGAAATTTTAAAAAAGAATTAATGCAAAAGCACGAAATTTGTCCTCTCTCGGGCGATGCTATCTTTTCTGTTACTAACGACGAAATTCCCTCCAAAATGAAGACGAACGGTGAGCCGAGCAGACGCTCCCACCTCCCTTCCAAAAGTTTCTAGAAATGCCCATGCTGAACACAGATAGAGTTTTCGTTAAAAGCAACAAATACCGCGAAATAACGCAAACAGTTGATGGAATCTACGGCCAAAAGCACCTTATCTGCCGATCTTCAAACTACTCTATAGACCTGAGGGTGTGGGTTATACATTTTAAGGTGGTTTTAAAAAAAACTTCAAGTGTACTAGGGACTTAGAAAAACGAATCTTCCATGGAAGATTAGCACGAGCATTTGGGTCAGATAAAATTTGGTTATTTTTCTTTCGTCAATGGTTTGTGAATCCGACTGGATTGATGCTCGTCGAAGCGTTTTGCATACAGCATCATTTGTTTGCTTCCTCTTACAAATTGAAGTATGTATTAGTACGGCCTACAGCACTCTATGGTTATTTGTACTGACACTTTGTTCAACATTGGTTGCATTTTTCACCATACAGGATTTTTCATAGTTCACAGGATCTTTCACTTTTAGGTAGGGAGAGTGAGAAGACTATGAACTTGAAGTTTTTCTGCCGTTTGTGTCGCTGGGTGAACATTGTTAAGGGCGTTGTTATCGTTCCGTTATGTATTGTCTGTCAAAAAATTACATGAAACGGAGTTCGGGTGAACCCATTTCGTTGATAGATGCCAAATAGATGGTCATCACAAGTCAGGCTTGTCTCCTTTGGCATGTTGAAGTATTCGTGCACTCAGAAATGAACGCCTGCATTCAATGTGGGGCCAAAGAAAAATATGACGACTCCAACAAAGCAATTCAAACTGAGAAAGCCTGGATTCCTGTTACGTTTCTTTTCCTGATATCAGTTCGACCTTAACCGCTGGCGTTGCCCTAGGCTTGTAATAATGAAGACTAGTAATCCGAAACACAAGAACGGACTTTCTGAAGCAGATATCGTCTATGCTCGCAATTAATGTTCGAGTGCATTCTGATACCAGCAGTTCTGCGGTAATGGTTGCTTTGAAGTTTATTTGCCCTATCAGATTGCTGCTTCTTACGGTTTTGTTAACCTGCACCTTACCACGAGTTTTAAAAGAATGTTGTGAACATCAAGAGATGCTTCGAATAAACTTTCGAAGGCAGTTGTAACATAAAACTTGTACGGGCATGATCAATTGAATGTTTTTTCTGTCAAATTGACTTCGCGTAGTCTACAGCATATTTTTTCCATTCAGTTCTATGAGTGTGCAGAACTCTATCCTCCCGAACGACGATACTCTATATTGGTGCTGGTCAGAATAATTTATGTAACAAATCATTCTTAATGGTTATATTTGAGTCGTGAACTCATGCTGATGTATTGGCGGATTCAGCTTACACAAAAACCAGTTTGCTACTGCCTATAATCTCATTGGTTTTTCATAAAGGCGATCCATACTTCCCCACTCTTTCCCACCTTCCTATCGAATAAACTTCCGCTTTAGACGGTTGCAAACGTCTTGAACATTAGGAACTGTGAATTGGCAGAAATGCCGCATAATGTTTCATGTACGATGATGCCGATGAAGTGATAATTTTTTAGGTAACTTCATTTTTGCTGATGAGAGGTAGCGGAAAAACTCGCCTTCTTTTGCATTCGTTTGTTTCATCGGATAATCCTTTTGCTTAGTTAATCATGCCGCATTTCGGCTGAGCTACATACGATCGAATAGGCAAACTTGTACTGGGCATTCGGACCGACGATCATACACTAGTCATTTGGTCACAGTTGCGCATACGGGTCAAAATACGTAGCGCCATGGTTGTGCGGTGTGCACGGACCAAATTATAACGACATAGCACGAGAGCTGAAGAACCTTACCTGCCCGTCGATGATCATAATTGTGTGGTATCTTTCGCTCATTCAGTCGTGGGCGGTAGAATTCCACCGCATAGTGCTTTAATTCATAAAAATTAACAATTTCGTTGGGCAGGAGGGCAGCTTATGTGAGCATTGGCCGTCCTCCGGAAAGCAGCGCTTCATTTTGTTTCATGGATCGAGATGGGTTGAAAATGACCCGTAGGCGGAAGCAAATCTACTGTGCGGACCAGGCAGGGTGAAGGTGAATGACGTCTGATGAGGAAGAGAGTGTTTTATTTGAAATAACAAAACTAGGGAGAATTCGATCAGAATATTCTGTTGCAGCGCTGCGAAGTATGAAAGGCGAAAATGCGCCATACATTCTTACCCAACAGGAAGTCATAATCAGTATCTTCAGGCAAATATATATTGCCATTCGTGAAGTTTTTAGGTACTGACTGTTACGTAAGGTTCAGGTTTCTTTGTGAATATATGCATGCTTTGTCGGTGCGCTGAGTTTGTGGCATCGTCGTGATCGAGCCTGAAGACTACGATGCTACCTGCAGTGTGTGAATGCACACGTTCATTCGGAATTTTCAGCGAAAAAAAGCATTAGAGCCATTTTGAATTGTGAAGTTTCGTGGATACAGTCTACGTAGTCGGCCACTTTCTTTATCGATCAGCGGAAAAACTAATTATAAATCCTCAGACGTACCAAAACGTATGCATGCATTGTGCATCCGATCAGCCTCAGTCTTTCACCACTTGGGTCTCGCATAAGTCGGAGGGTTAGTAGTCGGAAATGAACGAGGGTTTGGATCGGTTAAAAATTATATGGGTGGTTTGTCAGCAGCTGGTGAAGCCGATTGATGTCATGGGCAGAAATGCGAAAGCGCACTTCTCGACGGCAAACTGATGCGCTTTCCCGCTTGTTCGGTAACTAGGAATTATAGGCTCATTATTTACACCTAAGTTACATCCCAGCGATGATTCCACCTACTTGGAATTGGTGTGGGGAGGAGAGAGAGAGAGGGGTGGGGAAGGGGCTGTTTAACATTTCGAGGGCGTTCCTCATCGTTGTTTTCATGGCAAACTACGATATGTGTTTTCTCTCCGCATCAAAAAAAAGGAAAATATCATACTGCTCATCCATCCAGTCGTTACGTTTCATTTCTTTTGGTTTCTCTGTTTGCACTGTTCTTTCAGCATTTGAAATATGGTTTCCGAACAACGCATGCAAGGGTAGGCGTCCGACTGTGCCACAAGTCTGAAAGACTGCGCAAGTGACACTTGTCTGGGATCCAAGGCCAGCAAGCTGCCACTCCTGGAGAACAATAATCACTCGGCCAAGATTCACACCCGTTCGTCACTGAAGATTTTTCATTGCGCAATTTTCGCTTCTTTAGTAGTTTTTTAATAACTGCACATGTATTCTTAGGTGATGAGTAAGTAACCATCCCGGAATAATACGAACAACTTTAACAGCTTCTTCGATGCTTAAATACTTTTCTTCTTACGTACCTGTTTAAGCTGTGCTGCCTTTTTTTCAAAAAGTGATTAGTGCATCCTCATAGCCCCTAAAATATTACGTTAAAGAAATTTGGAAGAAATTCCATGCTTTCTATTCATTTTCGGTGGAAAAGTTTTGGAAAAAATTTCTAAACTCATTCATACCCCATATCACTAGTCTAATGTAGTTGTCACTTATCCATTGTCTTCACACATTGCTAATAGAGAATGCTTTCAATGTGGAAGAAATTTTGTTGAAATATTACCTGCATTAATCAAGGTATGATGTGACTTGAAAGAAATTTTCTCATCGCAATTCTGTTTCTCAAAACGATTCCGTTCGATCCATCAAGTTCTACCCCAATTGCGATAGACATCTATCAATGGCCACGTGCGCATAGTCTTACTGATATGCTATAAAAAATGAACAATTTCCTTGTCATCTTTTAAAACTTTCGCCACTTTCCCCACGAAAAATAATTTCTTTTCCCAAATTTTCATGTTCTCATAAAACGATTTATATCTGGTTTTCTTTCAGGTATTTCTCATTTCTTTTGATTATTGCTATTTTTTTAAAAGCCCATCACGAATGTTCACAGATAATATTCACGGCGATATCATGTGGTTAACAACATGCGAAGAGCCCAAAACCTTGATTCGATCATTGCACCTGGGATGATGAGTGATCAATGTTGGTTAAATAGCAAGTGTTTCGGCCGACATCTTTACCGATTCTCGCTCACATAATTTGATCTGGCGAATGGGGAGGGGGAGGAGGGGGAGGGGGTGCGGAATCGATTGTTTTCCAAAATTTCGTAACTTTCGATCAAGCATGTTTTCCAGCAGTGGTTTCCACATATGTTATGGATCACTAAACGAAAAAAAAAAGAACAATGATTTCGGGTGCAGTGTTTCGCCAACTGCAAAATATAGTCATAGAATAAATTATTGAAAATGTCATAAAAAGGGGTCATACAAAATGCCGAAAAACTCCTTTCAAACTTATCAGTTTTACAAATTGTTGAAAAATAAACGTTGAACCGTTGCGTTTTGTGATATCTGTGAAAAAAGACGGGCTTATAATCAGCGCACACTTCCTAGTAAATATACAGCTGCAACAGTTGAATGTTGCCAAATTCGATTATCCAAGTGGAGCTTCTTTCGCATTCAACTCTTCTTCGTTTCCCAGCATTGAAAATCACTTCTATTGGTTGTCTAATTTGACTTTTCAATTTTTTTCCTTCGCTGCGCCCATAACAGCTATATTTAGTGGATTCTCTTTTTTTTTCGGAAATGTTTTCAAATAAGCTCAGTATAATTTCAGTTGACGCATTTTATAATTTAGTATAGTTAGTATAATTTCAGTATAATTTCATTAGCTTAGTGATAAGTTGCATGTAAAATAATTGGACTGTTTTTCCTTAACTTACTCGATCCTCTGTAATCAAAATCTGTCAGCGAATGTTGTATAAGCAGTGTCGAGCAAATTGTTGCAAAACAAGCTATACCTGTACCGTACCAAACAGTTTTTCGTTCTATTAACTTTGCTGCTGCTGTCCAAAGACTGAAAAAAACGGCAAGAGAGTGCAAAGCAAAACGAGCGTCAGTGGTTGCACCTTTCTTAAATTGAACTATGATCATATGATGAATTCAGCTAGGTATAATAGTATGCCAATTTAAGGGTCCTAAGTATGACGTGGTTTATTCGAACAACAAATGAAACACTATTCCACGCGTCGAAAAGTAATATTCGAAAGTTTGTAGGAATTTTTTTTTGACCAACTGAGTCAAGTAAACAGAGCGCTTCTATTTCCAGTATTTTGCTCCCCTGAACAGGGAATTAAACTCTGAAAGTGATATATTGATGTACCGATGGAATGAGCCGTTGAGTTCAGTAACTGTGCCGTGCTCAATTAATTTCTTGCTAAATACGGGTCGCTCGCTTCGTTGTGAAATTGAGCTAGTGATGTTATTTCAAATATTTGAACGATAATTGGTTTGAAGGGCACCTTGTGGTCCAACGAAGCAGTGCTACTTGCGAGGAACGTCCAATTGTGGACAATCCCACATGTATGCTCGTATTGTTCGTCTACTCGTCGCAAACCGCTAATGAACCTTTTGAACTTTTTCCATTCGCCCCCCCCCCCCCCCCCCAATCGTATTGTTCGTCTACTCGTCGCAAACCGCTAATGAACCTTTTGAACTTTTTCCATTCGCCCCCCCCCCCCTCCCAAACTCCACCTCACCACCCCTGGAAAAATCAGCTTTTGGAATGACTTTTATGATGAAATATTTGGGTGCATGCATACTTTACGAGCCCAGCAGCTGATGATAGGTTTTCATTCCCTGAGCCATGAAGCCGTTCTAGGGTAGAAACGTTTTTCTTGCGTTTCTCTCAAAACGTAAGTGCCACATTCCGTCGACTGAAGTTTCCAGGATTAAATCCCGGTATTCCGCGTTTTCAAAGTAGAAGTAATTTAAACGGTTTAATTCTTCGGGGCTCGTTAGGTCTGTAATCAAAGTGTGCTTTGAAATAGCATGATATGGAAATATCAAGTTTGCCGTAGCTGTTGATAGTATCATATGCTCCACTTTACGTTTGAGTAGTTAAAGAGCAGTAAAAAAGCGCATCTTGTTTGTCAGCACAAAAAAAAAAAACAAAATTCTTTTTTTGTCTACATTATTTACTGCAATCAGATCATCTGTATTATTTGAGCAGTTCCTTGTGAGTAAGAGAACAAGCTGTACTATTTTCGCTACTGGCAAAAAGTTCAAAATATCGAAACAACAAGCTTAACTACATTTGCTGCTGCGATTGCATGCCAGTTTTGGCACAGATGCTAAAAGCATTGTTACTAATGAGTATCTTTAAGAAAACATAGGAAAAGACATTAGCACGTTGTAAATAATGGAGAAGGCGTAAGCTGTCTGTGTGGTAATGTCTATTCAACGAGGTCAATTGTTTCACAAATGCTTATTCAATCCCCCCAGAAACTGACGTAAGTAAGCGAGCCGTTAAAATCCTTTAAGGGATGGCAAGTAATAGCAGCGGCGGCAAAAGACTGCTCTTTTCACATGTCCAACATAGCATCTGTCCGTTGTGTCTTCAATTCCCGCTTCCGACTCTATTGTGTATTAGAAAGGCAGTCGTCGCTCATGGAGGTTGAGTATGTGTGTCCTATAAGTTTTCATTCACCGTCATGGAAGCGTCGTAAGTTTTCGTTCAGTATTAATTTCAAGCGCTCATTAACGAATGTTCTTTTAAATACAAGTTCAGTTTTTCCGCTCATTTTCAGTATATATTAAAAATGGTTAGAATTAAAAAACATCGAAAAACTTACATTAGACTATATTAGGTGCCCTTTCAGTTTAAAATATATATTAAAAATGGTTAGAATTAAAAAACATATCGAAAAACTTACATTAGACTATATTAGGTGCCCTTTCAGTTTAAAAAAAATGATATTTTTATTCGTTTGCGGATGCAATTAATGGTGATCCCGAAATGACTGGTCCTTAAAGCTTGTGAGAAATTTGGTGGCGAACGTTTATGTTGTGCCATTGCAGCGCGAATTGCTACCATTCTTAAATGAGTTCATTCGTGTTTTCTTTTCAGTGGTTCACTAAGCACGTTGATAAATCGTCTGTCACCTTCACATGTACTTGCCTATTTGCTTTATTTTCTTTGAATCTGCTTCAGTAAACGTTATACTCTTTTCACCTCAGTGATTGCTCATATCATTTTTTTTTCATAACCTGGTGAGTTTTTTCGGTGGCTTTTCCAGGCTGCATGCTTCTTCTATTGCTCTTTCTTATACAGGTGAATATAGAAACTTAGTAAGCGGTGTTAAACAGCTGTGTGGATAACTTAGAAAAGGTGTGATATATTACGTGTCCTTTGAGCAAGGCAGTCTAAGACGTATCTATGAAATATTCAACGCATTCGTATGCAATTACGCAAAAAGTGCGCTTCCTTAATCGCAAATTTCGAACGAAACTGCTGCTATAGGCATGCGTAATCGTTCGCCTTCACACTTTTCCAAGCAGGTCGGTTGTGAACGAATATTTTCTTCAAATTGGACGGAGGATATGTGGAAGTGTCACGTCTTGTTTTATGATACAAATTGTTTCATCTGCAATTTATCAGCGGATTTGTATTGTCTCATTCAACGCATCATTGGATTCTCGCATCGTGCCTCTTTCGCTCGTCTTCTTTTGAATTTAGAACAGATTAGCTCTCAGATCTAAACGAAGTCATCGCCAGAACTGTGGCAGTGTGTAATTGAAACATTCTATAAATCTTCTGTAATACTCGCTGAACTACTTTTGGCTTTGTTTTTCTCCCAGCTCTGAAGGGCTGACTTTTTATTGGCAACGCATAACCAATACAGCAAGGTGCACTGAATCCTTGTTTCTTCTGCATCTTCGTTTCCCTATGTATATATATATATATATATGGGAAGAAAAACTTTGGCTATATGTTGTCCAAAACATTTAAAAACCGATAGGCAGTACTCATTGATCAGCGCTGTATTGGCTGGCGACGATGCATGGTTGATGTCAACCGCATGCACTACCATCCTACTGTTCATTCACCCATTTTCAGGAGACAGTTGCAGTCATTTTTCCAAGAGAAAATTCACATTCTTCAAGAAACATCTAGCATGGGTCTCCTACTCCTTCACCTTAAGACCATCCTCTCCCCCCCCCCCTCCACACCTCACATTCCTCTCTCTTGCCGCACCATCCCACCCTGTGAAAGAGAGGATGGATTCTTATCGGAATCCTATAGACTGAAATGAAAAACAACATTTAATGCGTATGGATAATGCGGCATTCATGTCGTGTCATTGCCCCAAGTTTTTGAGCAATTCCAGAGGAGATCTCCGTATCATTCCACTGCCCGCATGCATGATTTCCGCGCTAACGCCTGCTCCTGCTCCGTTTCACTACTGTCCGGAATTCGTTCTTATTCTTTCATTTCCTTGAGTTGTACCAGTAGCATAAGGGTATGGTAAGTAAATAAAATGGATCGGTTATAAGTAATGAAACTAATGAGCTGGCAGACAAATGGAACTCGTCAACTATTTTGTTAGTGTTTAGTTGCACTTTAGTGCGCTTTTGCAAATTTGCAATAATCAACTGCATATTGTCGAAGTGTTGTGTCCATTCGTGTGCGTACGGGTGCGTGCGCGTTCGCTCAACTTCAGAGTATAAATGCAGAAACCACTGAAGCTAGAGGTGCCCAGGCTAGGTAAGTTCAGTCACAGCTACCGCATCTTTCAAGCTGAGTTTGCAGCTTTCAACAATGCTCAAATGCGAACGCTTGACAATTCGTTAATTTTGCATAGTTAAGCAGACATAATAGGCATTGGATGTGTTGTTTATTTACTTCTCTATTCTCTGCTTGTGAAACCGATTGCATTGTTGGGCATAGTTCAGTAAGCGCATTCATTTCATACCGTCGTAACCAGTAAGAGTTCCATTCGAAATAGATTTGTTTCACTCAAAGAGAATCGTGAACGTTTTTTTCGAATCTCTTCCTTATTTTCAATCAAAAATCTTTTAACTTTTTTTTCTCTTTTTGCTCGCTTTTTCGTTTTTCCATTTTTTAATCTGCTCGGTGTTTAATTAAATAGCTTCAGCAATACTTACCCCCAATACTATGCAAAATTTATATTGTGTAATTGAATTCTTTCATATTGAGTCAATTTCGCCGTCACTATATTCCCTCTTCTTACTTCCAATGATGGCTGGAGCATAAAGTAAATGGAGCGACCGAATTATCGCTCCTCTGAACTAAGCAATGATTTGTTAGACTCGGACCAACAAATTGGGTGAAGAGAGTTGTGGAAAACCCGCATGCGTTATTTTCTTTCCTCTCTCTATTCCCATGTTTCATTTCCACACGTTCCAGTGCGTGCTCTCAAGTGTTCGCATCCACATGGCTAGCTCCATTTTTGTTAATTCATCACATCGGTCTACGTCTCAGTGTTAAATGTAATGTGTTTTGTACTCTGTACATGCTTCTGCTGGGTTCGACACTTCACCGCGGATTTCGGTCAACTTTATTGCACCAATAATTTGTTCATTTTCGATGCATATTGTTACATTAAGTGGTCACAAAGCTACACGCTAGGAGATTCAACGAGTAGACCCGTTTTGTTCATTTTAGTGGACCACATGCTGTTCCACTTATTTAAGTTGCGTCATGGCCGCAAGCCAAACTTTCCGCTTTACTCAAAAGAAGGCTCTTAACAGCACTAGGTGGTTGAGCTGAATCAAAATAAAAACACTCTTGCTATTTGTGATTTTGGTGTGTAGCGGTTGCCGGGTGAGGTGTCGTTTATAAAATGGCTAACCGCACAACTTTTTCTTTAGAAAAATCGGACGAGATTTCGTTTCAAAAGTGCGGATTTAAATCACTGTTTTAGAACGCGAACGGCGTACTTTCGGATTTCGAGTTTTTGCTGAAATATACACTCCCTCAAAACCACAGTAAAAGATCGCTGTTGTCGCTGAGCTGAAACGACTTTTAAAAGTCGCCATGTCACATCCGTGCTTTCTCCATCCCAATCCCCCCCCCCCCTTCCTCCGCCTTATTTCCGTAGCCATCGTTACAGCTAGCCTCTAGCATCGCAAGTAAGCACTGATTGATCACACCGAAAGAGCTCCATCGTTTTTTAACCATCCCATCCGTGTTTGAAAGCATAACCTTTAGCGCTCTATTCAACCCGATACGGTAATGAGTATTTGCATCCTCTTGAGAATGGTTACCTGCAATCAATATTGGCGAGTCATTTGCAAATGGGGAATATGAAGGTGACGTGCTGATGGTAACCAAATGTGGGGTTACATCACAGCAACGGTGAATTATCCGTGATGAGCGAACGACTATGTTTGCAAAGGTACGCTTCGCCGCAAGGCTCATACGGTAAGTTCACAAGTAATATCTTCCTGAAGCATTTTCGTTTTCGCGGAAAACGCTACAGCTGCTGTACTGGACAAAGAAGTTGCTCAATAGCTTTAACACCCCGGCATTTTAGGTGTGCTTTTTTTCTGCTTGGAGATAATTCAAAGCGATTACGATAGATTTCCAAGTGGTGAAGACAATAATATGAAAAAGAAAATGTAGGCTTGGGAAAGTGGTGGGAGCGGGAGGGAATGCGTAGGAGGAGGGAAGGTTGGATTTACTGATAAACGTTTTTGTTCTGAACCAACACTTTTTGAGAAGTGTTCTCCAACTTTTCGCCGGAAGATCACCAATATTTTTTGACAACTGTCGTTTTATTGTTAGAAAATTCAGTTGAATTTATTTTCCATGTGTTCCTTTCGCGATTCTTGGCGTCGGATCTACTCGAAACATTTCAAGTGCAGGCAATCGCTCTACGCATTGTAAGTCTTGGGATAAACTGCAAACAGTAACGAATGCCCTTGCTATTTTCCTGCTACATTTGCGATGCAATTGTAAACAATATTCATTTATACTTTTAGGTCGGTTATTCTGCTAGCTTGAGATGTGGCTTACTGGTAATATTGGCAAAGGTATTATTTCCCCCTTATGCTGTTGTAGGCATTTGTCTTCTTCGTGCTCTCGTCTTGTTTCCAATTGTTCAACGTTTATACCTGTTCCAAATATGCCTGCTTTCCTCTTCCTAAATTCAGCGCATATTCATGCCAAGTTATTTGCTCGGTTACAGATTAGTGTATTTTGCTGTGTTAAAATCGTTAAAAGTATTCGCATTTCAAATTTCGTCTCAGTTGAATGTTTTTACAAATAACTCGAGTTTTCTTTTGAGGTAGTGGTTTTTTCTTACGAATTCTGAAACCCGTTATGCTCAACTCTTTTGCAAGTGATGTCCATGTTTATAGCGTCCTGTTATGTTCCTTTCCCAGGCAGCACAATAGAACAATTGACAAAAAAAGGATCTGCTACGACAGAGCAACGCACAAGCGTTTCGAAAAAGACGGAACCAGAGCGCCGATGGTTCGTAAACACTTTCCTTTTTTTCTGCTGATTCAGAGCTCTTCTTCTTTTCAGTTTGGCGATCAACAGGCGAATTTATGCTGTTTTTTTAATTCGTCATTATAAATGTTCATGAAAAGAACATGTCGACATCAAAATGTAATTTTACACTCTTGACGAAAAAAAGATAATCATCGGCGTTATTCGTTTATTGCTTGTTAACGTTCGCCTTTTAACTAATGGAATCCGATGATGAGGTTTGTCTATAACAAATTTATCTCTTCTGGATATGCCAATACTTAATGCGGCCTAACGACAATGAACATTTGCTAAGATCACCACATCAATCGGCTTCTCTTTCTCCGTACGCTTCCAGTGGCATTCTGTTGAGCGCAGTTTCATGTACAAGTTGTTTCTTCTAATGCCGTACGAGTCGTTCTTGCAACAAATGTGACTTTAGTTGCGACTGAAACTATCAAGTTATCGTGTTCCAGTAGCGGAGCTTGTTTTAAATCCCTGATTATTGTTCAATCACATTTGCTTTAAAAGTCTGCCAGATTCTTCGAATCTCTTCATTAAGGTAGGTATATCTTGATGAGCCGAAGAGCAGTGAGGGTTACAATCGTACTGAGGAGTTCTTTAGTCTGAATCTTGACAACTCACTCATATGTGCTCAAAGCACTTCCAATCAACAACCCTTTCCAATGTAGTCCACACTCTTGTTTATTCGTTGCAGTAACCTTCAGATTCTACTGAAATCCAACCAGTTCCTTGCCAAATTATGTTACCTTTTTATGCTGCTAACATAGGTCAACATAATTCACCTCATGTCCCTATCTCTGCCCCGACTTTAAATTTCTCACGCAGTCCTTCCACTTCTATAGGAAGCCCTATATCGCTGAAACGATGTGTTAAAAAACTTATAAAAACTTTTAAAAAATGAATGAATGCTGGATGGGCAGAACGCTGCAAAAAAAGTGAATAACGCTGTCGTAGTCGCGGAAAGATGTTGTGCCGTCTTGATAGTAAAAGAATAGTAAAGCATTCCACATCGCTTAAAGCTCTCACAGCTTACGCAAATCTACCGGCAAGAATTTTCCGCTCGATTCGCTTGCATTCTTTTTCTCGAGAATTTCGGCTTCCTTTGCTAACTTTAATTTAGAAATTTCAGCTGGCTTCGTTCTCCATGCGGTTCAGAGGTTATTACTTCGCTTGTCTCATCCACATTTCATGTCCGCTTCGATAACGTCTTTTTTTTCAAAACCTGACTTGTTCAGTTCACCTGTTTTCGAGGTGTCTGCTTCATTCGTTCGCCTTAATTAAAAGATTGCTAACTGCATCGGTCTTCTCATTGCCGAGGTTTTCGACTAAATCCATGTTTCTTTCCGCTGCCTCAGTCGCTTACTGCTTTGGTCACTTTTGCCACGAATAAACTAACTGCCGTACACAGCAAAGACAACACACTCCTAGCCGCGATTTTTTTGGCCATCGTAGTGATTGTTGTTGCACTCTTCTCAAAGAATAGGTGGGAAAGTTGGGCGGCAAAGAAAAAAAAAAGTTTCACAGAGTTGCGGAAAATTTGCGATACATGGGCGGACATAAAAACGCATTTGTGGCAGCGAAAAGGTCGTTATGCATCGTTGAGTAGAGAAACTGTTGTCGACTTTAAAATGTGTATAAAAATATATTGCACTTGAGGTCGACGCTTCAAGGTTTTGGACTCAGCCAAGTCCATAAGGCGACTAGCACGGTTCCTATGTGGGGAACGCTTCTGGGTAATTTTCTATTGACAATTGATCTCCACCGGTCAACCCCATCCCTCTGGGTAATTTTCTATTGACAATTGATCTCCACCGGTCAACCCCATCCCTAACAACTCTCCCAATCTCATATCCACAACTTTTTGATTAAGGTCCTCGTCTCCCTTCACTCCGACCTCAGCATTTCTCGGCGCGGTCTGCCCATTCTCAGAACTAATTGCTCCCTGACTTTTGGTCCGGCATGCCTTGCCCATGAGCTCATTTACTCGCTATTACTCGCTTATTACATCCGTTTCTTTCCTCGACATATGTGCATTTCATCTACACATGTGCTTGTACAAGCGCATTTATGTCGGTACCGTTTTGTTATATATCTTACTGCCGCGTGCAGTTTTCTTCATTCATACGGGTAAAGACTATGATCGCGCGAAATTGCTCTGCAATGAGCTATGCCCCTCGTAAATTTATAAATCTGGCCAGTTTCTGGGTGTACTGTCTCCTTCATACCAAACCAATATCCACATCCCCTCTGCGAAATCGCGCCCTGACGAGGTTCAACCTTGCAGGTCGTTCTCCAACTTTTCAGGACAAGGGCACTCCTCTCCCCTCTCTCCCTTCTAGCTAAAATACTGCTCGATCGAATTGCTCCCCGGCTTGGAACTACTCACCCGCCACCCCTCGTAAACTCTGAAAGACATTCTTTTCTGGGTCATTCGCCAACATTTAATTATTACCGTTGCACTTCAGCAGGCCCCTTCACTGCTCCCGAGCAACACTTCGCAAACGTAAAGTGTTTCTCTCGCCATCGCCGCTTCCGGTTGAGAATTCTTTGCCAAACACAATTCTCACCGTGAATAAGTTTTTCGCCGCGAACAAGTGGTGATCTTTCGCAGGGCAAAAGAGTGGGAAAACTCAAACTGCTTCTGAAGTAACACTGCTCCATAGTACGAGGCAAGAACTGAGCTTGACAGCAGCAGCGACGACGGCACGGCGGAGACAGTGACGGCGGCTACGCCATCGGCAACAGCAACAGTAGCGTTTCTGATTATGATGCAGTGTACCATTTCCTGTAACAGCAATGCCCTTCAACGTTTCGCACTTACTTAAAAAATGCTTGATAACACTGAATAGCCTCCAACTGTTTCAGCAATTTCTAAAGGTTTGACAGCTCGCATCATGGTTCGCCAGTTCTGCTACGTCTGGAGTACTAGAGTACAGCTTGTTTCCTATTCATTTTGTCGGCTCTATCCATTTAAGTCAGTCTCACTGTCGTGCCAGTCGAGGATTTGCTTACTTATAGCTCTATTTCATTGCTCCTATATAAGACTGTCTATGGCATTGCATAATGGTTTAAGGAGCAGATGTTCTTTCCATGTATGACATTTATGCCTCGCAGAAGTCTGTTGATGCTAGACTCTGATAGCTCAGTTCTTTTGCTAGATTGCTGATGAAGAGTAGAGGTGATCGTGCTACTCTCATTGGTTTATTTCAACTAGTTTCACTCGTTGTCTCGACTGTTAGATGGCTCTGAGAATCGATTTGTTTCACAATTCTATTGCAATATTTGTCCTCACCGTCTTCGATTGTATCAATCTGCACTTCGCCGATCACCTTCCTCTATTTCTCTCAGCCGAATATAATCAGTATCCAAACGTGGGTGCCGTGAGTGCTAATGACGATTTATGAAAAAACGAAACAACTCTGGCAATGAATCATTTGTACATATTTTGCTGGTTCATACAGCGTTGCTCTTTCCAAAGCACATATGGTAGATGGTGTATGATGTTCCGCCGCCGCGCTGATGTTCCGTTACGATTTCTGTCAGGGTTACGAGCGTTGAAAAATCAAAGATGCTCTAACAAGACCATCTGCTAATATCAACGCGATGGATGAACTATTATGAGTTCCAATAACGCTACGACCAATAATGCGCAGGCTGTTCTACCGTCTAGTGCACGATCTTTGAGCTCGAAACGAATCGTTCGCACCTCCAGGTCATTCGCCTTTTATCATGCGCCCCCAACAGATCAGTCAACTTCATCAGCGCTCTTTTTTGGATAGGTGATACATCAATATTTTTTAGCAGTTTTTACATTTGAAATACTTCGAAGTGATTCGAACAAATCAGGCCTGAGGTGTAGAGCCAAGAAAATTGAAATCAGATTTGCGAAGGATGCGCTGATTTTTCTCTTAAACACAGCAACAACTTTTCTGTAGAGTGTTGGCAAAATTTCATTTAACACTATGCCATAGCGATGTAGTTGATCTTATTGCTGCACGA
Source organism: Toxocara canis (assembly GCA_000803305.1). NCBI lineage: Eukaryota > Metazoa > Nematoda > Chromadorea > Rhabditida > Toxocaridae > Toxocara > Toxocara canis. Next base: position 147,062 of record JPKZ01001740.1, read on the forward strand.
ATTCTACCGGTGCGTACTTCGTCGATGCGACTGGAGAGGCTATCGTATACCGTTTTTCTAGATGCTTTGAGAGCGCTTGCAAACGTTTTGCCTTATGAGAGCTTTATTCACTGATAATATGGTTGATTATATTTCTCGATATTTCTTTGCCACTCATTGATGACAAAGAAAACGACTGATTATTTTGTTGTGCGCTTGCCATAGATGGCGCGCCATATGTGAGCAACGATCAATTAATTCAGTCATCGTTGATTTAATATTTCTTTATCATTAAAAACTACTGCACTTATTGTGTAGCGAATGCGCTTCCGAAAGGTGTAGAATGCTTTGAAAAAAAAGGGGGGAAGGGGTTTAGTGAACGTTTGAGAAGACAAGTTCTGCATGGAAATAAGATCATAATAAGACCATAACATAACATAATAACATTTGTTATCATAACATAATAAGATTATATGCTTTTATGTTCTTTTTTTTACTTTCTCTTGGGGGAACGCACAAAAGTAGCACAGAGAAATAGAAACAAATGAGTGAGCTCAAAAGATAATGGCAAAACGATCGAATCAATAAATACTAATCCCGCTAATGTTTTGCTTGTTGTGCAACAGAAACTTCCTAGCAGAATTCTTGAAGACCTTACGAAAGGCAGAAGTGACGATACTGCAGGATAGAATATCCCAGATCTTACCACACAGTTCGAGAAAAGCCCCTTTTGTCTAAGTTACTTCTTATTTCTACCCATTGCCTCTGGTCCGCTCAATTTGTACGTATTGGAAGAACTCTGGGAACTCGAAATCGCAAAACTCACAGGCGATTTCATATTTGTCGTTTAGACCATCTTATCATATTTTTTTCATGAAATCACTTCTTCGTTCATAGGCTGTGAATTTCTTGCGGAACTTAGCGAAGCGTTCCACAGGGCTGCTCCGTGCAGCTTCTCTTATTCTGTTCCTTACGTTTTTGGGGTGAGTAAATGTGAGGCCGCAGTAAACGATCAAAGGGACGAAAATTTTGTATAACCTTACTCGGAAATCTGTCTCGCACTTTTTATTGCCGGGAGGAGAAGTGAAGTTTGCGACATTGTGAGACTTGATGGCTTTATCTGTTCAATTAGAGCTAAACTTGAACTTTTTGTGCGTCAAGATGCGCACGTTCTAAGCATGAACAATGCTTTACAGCACGCCAGCCGTGAAAGTGAGCGGTAACTCATTAGAAAAAATTAATATATAGCGCTTGAAGCGTTCTTGTTGAAAGAAACATTAGAAATTATCACATAGCTTACTAATTGAGCCAGGACACTGTTGTAAATATGTGTCTATTTTATCCAGTGGTGCGATTTCTAAGCAGAAAGCTTATAAATACAATTTCAAACTTAAGATTAATCAGGTAATATCATTTATATACTACAGGAAACGTAATGGCCAAACCACGGAAACATTTGCGATGCTAGAATTACAATGAGCGTCGCAGATGACTGTATGCAGAAACACACACCCTTTGTCTACGATTTGAAGAGAGCGTCATTGAGATGCTATTAGGAAAAACTCATTTTTGGTATGGAAAACGCGAGAATAGCATCCTCATCAACGAGTTATATCAGTAGAATCCAAATGAATGTTACAGAGTTGTTCTTCGTATTCAGACAATAACTGGCACGGTTAACATCTTCGAGTGCTTTCTCGATAAGGCGCGTTATGCGAAATGGTTGAGATCCATTCAGATCGACTCGATCAATGTATGGCGAAACAATGAAACCGAATGTATTTATTGAGCGTGACTTTTCCGCTTATCGAACTGTCGTCAAGCAACGGCCGCTCAGACATATGAGCTTAGCGACTGCCTGATGATGGCTGAATGCCCCGAAATGTCGGATTCAATAAGCGCACTCCACTTCACCCATCTGACGTCTGCGCACCTGTCGGGTCGGGAAAAATCGTGCTGATTGATGCGATTTTATCTCTCTGATGTTCTTTCCGCCAATCCTTTTTTTTCGAATTTTCCCTTATTCGGTACTCGCCTCTCAGTGCATCATTACAACATAACGTTTTGCTTTTGCTTCTCTATTTCATTTGCACACCCTTACAGTTCTAAACGTCTTGTTCAGTTCTGGTAGAAGGTCGCGCTTAGAGACAACTTTTGCAAACTTCATAGTCTATAAGCTAATTCCGTTTGCCATAGTCAGTAGGCACAGATAGATGCAAAAATCCTCAGTTTTTTTTCCAGAATATTGGCTGCCGTGAATGCTGAAAGCGGTTCATTAATTTCTTTCTGGCCCAAGCAGAGTGGTTTATGTTTGCCCATCCCAACTTAATGTAGCGCTGTGATCGGCAAAATGGATCAAAAATAATGCAAGAAAAGTATGAAACCGTTTGTCCAGACAGTTTTAAGTCAGAGGTGACCAGTTTCTTGACCTGATTGCGATTTTAGCTTCCACTTTCAGCTATATTGGTCTGCCATTTCTTCTTCCTTCATAGATTTTTACTTTTGATCTTTCTCTTGATGCGCTGTTCTACGCAGCGGAAACAAATTATAGGGCCGTCACGTCTACCATGTCAATTTATGCACATGTGCATGTGTGTGGAAGTTTCCGCCTGGTATTTTCAATCTAAGAACCAGAAAAACTTTTATGACGAAACACAGCAGACTTAGCCTATGGCAGGGTAAAGTCTTCAAAGCGGAAATTATGAATGATTTACAGATAGGTCAACGGGAAATCATTTATTTACAGATAGGTCAACGGGAAATTATAAGATTAGGAGGGTTGGAAAACAATAAGGTGGGGAACATAGGTCGGCGGAATATCCGTCTTCAGTTTCAATTTCTGAAGGCAAAATATGGCTCATGTGACGCAAAGCGTCGCCAACTCCATCATGATCAAAAATAAATTGGATTTTCAGCTTCTGGACACGGAAATATTATTTTCAGCGAAGGAGTGCACAAATTCCTGAAAAACTGGCAGCAGCAGTTCTTGTATGGCGAGCAGATCACCTCGTCACCAGCATTATAAAGCGCGCATCAAAAGCAACTGTTTGATAGCAGACTGAACAGAACTGTTTATGCGCAGCTAAGCATTTTCCACTTGGTTTAAGGGATTGCGGAGTGCGAATACATTCTTGCTTTGTAGCTCATTCTTTCTTTTCATATTTGCTTTATGCTTCTTTTCCAACAACTGAAATTCAGATGCGGCCTTTAATTACAACCGACCTTTTCTTTGGCGGATATTGAGAAATGGTAAGCTAATATACAAGCAGAGGTTATTTCAGCTACTGCCATTTTCAGATAACTTATACCCTGTTCTCTTTTCATGTTGCTATTGCTGATTACTGCGTTGTGAATGGACAACATATTTTACTAAGGGAGCTTTTTTTCGACGTTATTAAATCAGCTGTTCGCCAGACACGCGCTCCCATCTGTTGAAATTGTTCACTTGCGATAAAGCGTTTCTTTTACTCACTTCACTTTTGTCGATTCATCTCAACTTAGTTCTGCGTATTTAAACTCTTTTAATCTCAGGCGTGGTCATAACGCACAAAACTTTGCCGAGCCAAATATGTTTGAAATACGCTTTATAAGACTCGTTGCTAGCCAAGTAGTACAATAAGAAAAATGACCGATGAAGTGAGTCCTGTTCGCAGTCCTTGCTTTTCTTCAGCGACCACTTCGCCGTCTCCTTCGGCAAACATTTTTCTTGCAGCGAAAAATGAACTTCGAGGCTTTTTTCAGAAAACTGAGCTAAGTAGAAAATTTGGCGTTATGAAATAAAATATTCATTTATGCTCAACTTTGAACGAGAAAAACTGCAGCTTCTAATAGAATCTTCGCAGCGTGCACCGTTCGGATGCCATTACTTTGCCATGGTCTACGTCTGCCTAACTTATCGTGCCAATCCTTTTTTTTTACACCGATACATATTTCCGACTGCTTTTTTTCCCATATTCTTCTTCGAGATCACATTCACTTATTTTCACTAGACCTTAAAGTCTCGCTATTTAGGATACACTTAATTCATCTAGCATATCCTATTGACTATTTCGAAGTTAAATTTTTTGAAAATGCTTTGTAAATAGCAAGCAGGTGTTCGATTTATTGATTAATTCAAGTAGGCTATCTGTTGCATTCAGCGCTGATGAATTAATCAAATGTTCATAAGCGCTGGCGTGGTAGATAATTTTGCGAAATGATTGTTCTAAGTGGACTGACTTAAGAAATGCTGCCATGACCGTTTCGGCTGATGATGTTTGAACTTTTGGGCAGAAAAACAATGATGTAACGTCCAATTAAAATCATATTCAGTTGATGTCCGTTGCGGAGCATTCGGTGTTGTGCTTTTGAAAATGAAAAAGAGGATAATGAGACCTGGCACTTATTTTCCACGATAGATTTGCATTTTTTCTTTAGATATTTTTTTTTTGCAAAAGAATGTGTAAGTTTGCAGTGCTACTGCTCGATAAGAAAGCAACATCATTCTGTTGACTAAGCTGATTTGGTTAGTGAATGGGTTTCTATATAGCAGCTTCATTTCGCCTGTAACGTTTGTCGAATCAGGCAGCTTTAATTTGCTCTCAACATTCACATGTTACTTTCTTTTAGCTCCAAAGTTACATATTCAACGTTCTTTGGATCTCACGCCACATAGCGTAAATGCATAGCGGCGTTCTCGCTTTCATCTCCTCCCTATTTCGTAACGTTTAAAGGACCGGAACGTAAGTGTTGTGTAAGCGTAAGGCTTTATACCTTACATAGTTGTTGTACGTTATTGTTAACGTCGTATCGAAAAAAAAAAGGTTGTAGTGACGCTTGAAATGTGATCGAGCGGCTCTGTCTATTTTGCACAGGCGATAATTTATAGGCGACATGCCGAAAAGAGATGCGAGCTGCTATGGAATTCAAAGTTGCTGAACATAGCAAGTTCATCTATCCGTGTAGTGCAACAGTCTGCCGTCGTTTGGTTTATAATTGCGTACAGTGACGTCGGCTCGCCCTTAGGGCAAACCGATCACTTCCCTACTTTAACGCCTTTTTTTCCGCAGCGAATGCGTATTTATTAGCTCATCGTATCTACGTTATGTTTGCGTAGTCGTCTCTGTTCATCTATTCAGTGGTTTAGAAACTTACGAACTGAAAAATCTACCACGGTAATTTGCAGGGTATAGTCTTTAACTTTTGCGGGCGCTCCTCAAGGTCATTAATTATGAACGGTAATGAAGTAAACCAATCAAAACAATGTCGTATGGGATAACCATTCATTATTATCTCTTGAAATCCACACTTCAAAACATCGCGATAATTTTTCCGCAAGGCACATAGTAAATGTCTGCCAAGAATACTGCTACACTAACTCAACAGCAACTCATTTGAGAATCTCGCAATGTCAGAATGTTTCGAAACGTGGCGTGCATGAGTAACAACAAATCCATCGGCCGTACAAGTCATTTTATGACTCGTTGATATTACATGGCAGTCATCCGGATGGAGTCAGCCGCGGATGAGTGGGCAGTTTGAGTGTCCGAAGTAAGTAATATGAATTGAATTTGCCCGAATTTGGCTATTAATGCAGGGGAAATTTCGGCGAACTTGATTTTCTGATTGCAACGGACACACGCTTTTTATCGAACTTATTTCAACCTGTTCCGCCCACCATACGGGGATGGCGATGATGGGTTGCTAATTTCCAAGCGTCCCTGTCGGCTTACACAACTCCCTGACTTTATTTTCTGACTGGAAGCTCATGAGACTCTTTTCAGACTGAAGCAAGAGAAATTCCCCGTCTGGAATCCGTTAGGACAGCTTCATACGAATCCCATTTTGTAAAGAGAGGGAATTTAAACTGTGAATGCATTAAGGGCCGATCGTTTTGCGGAAAAATTGAATATTTTTAGTTCCTTACTGTCGATTAATATTTCAGTGCCTTAGCATGGTAAATGAATGCGTTAGAGTAGTGAAAATCCATTTTTGTGCTCTTTTCGCGGTGAGGAAAGGCGGATTGTGATATCGCCATATCTGTGCATGCGTATGCATGATATATCCGTGCGCACGAAACTTGGGAAAGGTAATATTTGGCATTGTATGAACCCTCAAACAACGTTCTGGATGATTTTGCAACAAAAACAACGTAACTAGAAAGTCAAATCAATCATAGAACAAGTGAATAACGATGCATAATGTTGCAAGCTAAGTATACGGTGAGCGCAGCTCAGAATGACAATTTTTGGAACTGAAATGTAAAATTTAGGGAGATGAGGTGCAAGATCGACTGCAATTATCATCTCCTGAACAGCTAGCTTTATCGCCACCGTTTCACATTGTATGTCAAGAGCAACTGTTTGATCGAGATCGAGTAGGAGTCCTTCATTTGCATCTCAACCGTGCGTTGAGCAAAATAGGATTTTTTAACGAGGATCATGAAATGCGCATACCATATCAGCTTGTTGGCATTCCTCACAGCCTGCTGTTAGTTATCTCATAGAAGCGACTACAAGTTAGAAAACCTCCGACATAAGCCAGTGTGCCACCGCCATAGACAAAAATGCTTCGCCAGTTCAGGAAAGAACACTGTCGGAAATTCGTTTTTGCTTACATTTATTAATCAGTGTGTCTGAAGCTGTGGCCAACGCCGCCATGCACGCGCTCCTTTGACGCAGAAGGAGAGTATGATGGTTCTTTTGGCATGGATGGTTATCCCGAAGGAGAGGACGTTGGGAGGCATTCAGTTGTCGCCCAAGAATTGTTAGCCGCAGGGCCACGCCCAGCTTAGCTAGCCGAGCAGTGCGTTCGTCTGAGTGCTGCCTCCGAGATTGCTAACAACAATTTGCACGGCAGCACGTCACTTCACTTGCATCACAAAATGTTCTGCTTCCTCTTCTTATTGCAACACAAAATTCATAAGCACGTGTTCCCGCGGTAATTCTTATTCTCGAGCTGCGCTTCACCGAGTCCACCAAACTGCACCAACAGCCTACAGGACAATATTTTACCATCTGAAATTGCTCGAAACTGCACTGATGTCGCTCACGATGGTTACGCACATTTAGTGTTGTCCTATTTTTGCAATACGACCCCTAATTAATGCTCTACTCATCAACTTCATGCTATTTGAAGGCTAGCTGCGTAAGCACCGAACGATCGGTCTCGTTGAGGTTGTGATGCATCGGCCAAAGAAGCCGCTCCTTATTGGCGCAGGCTAATGTGTTATTGTTTTTGTTATTGAATACTGCCTAGCGCAGTGGACAGTTCCTTGTGAGTTGTTCGGCCTGAGCGTTTTGTTTGGCGGCAGTACGCTTGGCTTCCATATTTCTATGCCTTATCGAGCTCATTCGCCCTCAGGCTCGCTGCAACCGCCAAGCAACCCTCCTTCACTGCGCAGTTTTCCTGGCGTCGCTGAGCTAAGGTAAAGCCGTTCACTAATCGAACGTAATCAAAACTTGTTGCTTATCCCAGGTGTACTTGCATCTGTTAATGGCTGTCGTGTTCACATATTTCTGCTTGAACATCTTAGAGCATTGACAAATCTCATACCTGCATAATAGTACCGCACCACGTAAGCGCTGCCGAAGACAGTTGAAACCTTGAAAGCTGAAAAGTTCGCCACTGTAGGCGACCTAGTGGATTTGGCGGCGGAAGCCAGTCGTCCGAAATTCATCATGATGTTTTGATGTACAGTAGATGTTGGTATCCAAAATCCAAAGACAAAACTTCTAAGTGAGAATTTAAACTTTACGCGAACGTCGCTTAATTAATGGAAACTAAACATTATTGTGGTAACACATAAATCAAAGCAATACAAGGATTTTTTCATGGCAATCTGTTGGCATAAATTTCTTAAAGCTTTTGGCTACTTTGCAACTGCAGTTCTTACCACCAAAGTCATTCCTTGAGCAAGGAAACATTTTTCTTCGCTTTGGCATTAGTGAAAGCATTGTGCTATGGCTATAATACTGTTTAGGGACTCTAGTACGGCGAATTTTTCCTTCGACTTCTACTAACATCTTTTTGGCTTCCTTTATTTGTCTTTTTCCACAACACACACCTTCAACTGATACCTTAAATGAAAACAATCTTTAGCCTGAAGCAACTTTTTCGACGTTTGTAATGAGAGTTGGACATGCTTGACGCTTCACCATTATCTAAACTTCAGTCTCGTTATCTGAACTTGAATGAACTCATTCATTGGCAAAATGGAACCGACCATATCTTCCAGCACCACCATATTCCAATAGCACTTTAAGCGATTCTAACAGAAGTCTTTCGAACATTAGCTGTGCGCTTTCCATGTTCTTTTTTTCCTGTGATAATTTGCTAATTTTTGTAGCCCTCATTTGCCCTCATTTGCTAATTTCGTAGCTGTGTGCATTTTCTATCACATATTTGTGAATTGATTTACTGGTTATCTCGTTGTTAAGAAGATCACTTCACTCCGCTTATACAGCCCCGAATATAAATGTACTTTTCGAAGCACAGGATTTGATTGCGACTCACAGTGATCTCATTTTCAACTTGTTTCGCGTGGAACTTTTATTTTCAAATGGTCTTCTTACTCTAATCTTGCTTGTATTGTTTCATAATCTTTTTGCTTCCATAAAACTCGTTTTCGTGGCAAGTGAAGCTCATTTCAGTGTTGTTGCTGCGTTGAAGCGTTAGCGTACATTATGGTGAGCGTGATCAGTATGATAGCGCTCGGATATATTATTTTCATCAGTTTAGATTCCTCGGATAACACTGACCAAGTAAAGAAAACGTACCGCAAATAGCAGCTAAGATTTTTATTAGGGTTTTTTTTTTGAAGGCTGAAAGTCTCTGTCGTTGTATGGGCTCTTTTTCGGCTCATGAGCTTCACGATTACACATGCATTGCCAATCGAGGCTTTTATTTGGCGAATATGCAGGCTTACTAGCACAAGCCAACCATTCTTAACAGCCTTGTTTGATCAAATGGACCGTAAATTGGGCGAACATCATTCTTAGCATGCAGTCGCTGACTGGGCAAGCTTGATGAAGTTTCTTTGACATTCTTTGCAATTCCGCATTTCTGCCTAGTTCAGGAAAGCTTCGACCGGACCAGATGGTTTAGTTTTTCATACAACTTGCAGTTGTCATGCGCTTTATTTGATCGCTTTGCAGAGCGCATTAGAAAGAGCCCGCTTGGATTCGTGCATACGTTAATGCACGTCTACGTGTATCAATTCTGTGATGGGTTATAATCATTAAGAATTGCGGAGAATTTTTATTTATTTTTCAATCGGTCGCCTTTTATGGTACACCGAACGAGTGGTTCAAAAATGGATCTTTTGTTATGTACTTTCATACAGACATTCGATTCAGCTGACGCGTGAAAGCATTTTTGCATATTTTATTACTTGTTAGCAGTTCGAGAGGACGGTCGGCATGATGGGTGGAGCTGCCGGAGCGCATATCATGCCACGCGCCCGGCGCGCATTTCCACTGGTTTCTGTTGTCCGCAGTCAGCAATGCAGCATTACAATATCATAGCTTAGTGCTGCGTCCAAATTCGTCATCATCCGTATTTGTGCCGATTCTTATTCTCCACATCATCAGTTCGCTTTTCCAGTGCGCTCATATGCCTATAATAGTGTCACTAAAACGCTCATGCACTACAGTAACACAGAGAAACATTAATATTTGTTTGCCGTCTTCAGTTATTCATTTTGTAGCAAATTTCGAATAACATTAAATACCGTATTTCCCTAATGAAGCCCCCTCCATCAGCATGTCTTCTTACGCGCTAATAAATACGGTCCAGAAAATTGCGAACTGTACCTCCTACGTTTGTTTGCCGCGGGCAGACTGTTTGGGATATTCTATTAAATAGGACTGATATTCAGATTATAGCAAAGGCTAAAGTAAATGGATCTCCTCTCTCCCCTGCTCCCGAACTAAACCTCCTCTCTCCGTGGCTTTATAAAGCTATGGGCAATATAGCCTGGCGGATTTCCTACGAGTTGTGAATTGCGTTGCATGACATTAAAATGGTTTATATTCTGCAATGTGTTGAAACAAACGTGTATTTTAAAAGTTACCAACCTGCGCAGTCTCTCTAACTCCTTTTCTTTTGACAGTCTTGTTTGATCGAATAGCGTCATAAAGGTATACCAAAAGGCTTGAAAGAAGATCTGAAGAGTACGAAATAAAGCAAAAGTTGTGTGCATTCACAAAGAACATTTTCATGAATTGAGGCTCCGCATGGGAAACGTAGGATAGCGCATGGAAAGTTCGCTGAATTTTGTGATTGATGATTCATATTGTGATTGAAAGTAGTAAATTTCTCATTAGTCATCGTTTGCCATCTCGTCTTTTCCAACTGACATCTCAGTCCAAAAAGTGTCTTTCTGATGCGAACACTATTTCCTCAGGTCTCCTGTATAGCGTTTTAACCGGTTATATCTCATGAGGGCTGCACTTATTTTCTTTCTTGCATTCACGCAAAGATTTTCCGATCATCATTATTTTCTTCTTTTTTTTTTATTGCATCACGATTAAACGACGAGAATTAGCTGAAAAAACAGGAGTTTTTTTTTGTAGCTGCAAATCGGACATTTGAAGGAGAAATGTGTACAGAGTATGAAAAAACTTCCAACGCGGCCAATTTGTTGTTCTGCTTCTCGAATGGTTCGAGGTCAGGAGATTTTTTTTTCGATGAAATTCTCCCAAATACTCTATTGGAATTCGTCTTGACGCAAATCGCTTTTGCCCTAATTCTTGATTTGGAAATTGTTTCCGTTTTTAAAACGTTTTTTTCGTCCCTTTAGACTACATCCAACAGTCCAACAGTGATACGCGATGGCAGTTTCGAGAAAATTGTTCTTATATTAAATGCAGTGGCGCAAAAGCAAACTGCCGTTCCAAATGGACTTTCCACACGGTCAGTTTTCTAAACAAAATTAATCCCCTCGTTTCAGTTACATACTGCTTGACAGAAGGGTTTCTTTTTTCATTTAAATAATGGACCTAGTCTGGGCACACTCAGCGCATGTTACTTATCGTATGCATGACAAGTTTGTCTATTCCCGCCTTCCTGCTTCTTGCCGAAAGTCGCGCTATGAAACAACATGATAAACGAGCATTGTTTCATTTGGAAGGCTTAACGAATACTTCTGCGAATTCGCGATATTGTTGAACTCTCAATACTTACCGAGCGCGTAAGAGAAAGGAAAGTTGGAGTCGTAAATGATTGGCAGTGTTGACGAAGCCGAATTCACCGCCAAACAACACCTATGTGACTGTTTTCCTTCGATAGCCGGGATCCGCAGAATAAAAGCTCGAATCACCTCGACGTTTTCCGTGCGCAACTTTGAAACAATTTTTTCCCATGGATTTGATCTTTTTCTTGCGGTTTTGCTAATGAACGCCTTCAAATCATGCTGTTTAGGTGCATATAATATCCGAAACACTGAAAACTGTGCTACTTTGAAACACATCTTGTACATTACTCAACCTACAAAATGAGCGCGTGATTCTCTAATGAAACATTAGTTTAGTATTAAGCTCAATGCTTTCTTTCTTTCAGCTATTGAACGAAGAGACTTCACGCTAGTAGAGGTGGAAGATCAGGTGGTCATTGGTGTGTGAATTGGAGAAAAGCACCGGAATTAAAGATGTTTTGTTATCACATGACATTCAGCCAATCGGTGATGGTGAATCGGTGACAACCGCCTGGTCGGAAAATTTCGAGTTGTACACCTGTAAAATTCTAATGAAGGTTGAGAGGAGAGCAAGCGTATATAGGAGGAAAACGTGACTAAGATTTCATATCATAGGTGACCTTTGCTACACCTCCTTTTCTCCCTCCCTCCCCACCATCACTTCTTCCATTAGGAGGGTGCTATGCAAATATGCCAGTGGCTTTTTGCATCTGTTTGTCATGTTCAGATCTATGGCACATAGGATCGCTCTGTGCGTCATAAATTCAGCGGCATTAGTTTTAAAATCCTACCCGAGAGCAATTCATACCGATATGCAGAAAGATTTACCAAAAATTAGGGATATTTTGAATAATTTCACGCATTGCCATCTTCACTTACAGAAGATGTCATATGCTATATTCAAATGTAATCATCGATATTTCCGCAGAAGGTAGTATGATGCAAACGCGTACAACTGATATCGATTGATTGTGGCTACCACTACATTTGAGACTGAAAGGAGATGAGTAAATTTTTTTTCTCAACACACTGTTCGAAATGCGGTGATTGTTGGACCGCGGAAAAAAAAAAAGAGAAGAGTTATACACACTAAATCGTTTTGTTTTCACATTTGCAAGAAGTAATTTACACACGAAGCACATTCTTACAAAAGCTCTCAAACTTTATGATGGATATCACCACTTGTTTCGCATGCATGCGATGAGTGCAAGTGAAATTTAGTTGATCTTTGTCTTTGAAAATTTCCTTCCTATCGTTCGTGCATATGGTGTTGTCGCAGAAGTTGAGATTCAAAAAAGCCAAACAGAGCAACGATGAGAAGAGCGAAAAACGAAGCAAATGCAATAAATCATCGACATATATAGTGTTCATTTGGTAGTCGATGGGTATAATATCACAAATGGGGCGCATATTGGTTCAATTCGTTTTCGTGTATACCACTCAATGAGGTTTTTTTTGCGACGATTTCCCTACACTAAAACGATACTGTTTCAGTGGACACTCCCTCAAATATAATCAAAATTTGGCCCATTGGTTTGTTAACTGAGCCGTCAAGAGCACTTCAAAATCACTCCTTATCGCTACTTCAGCTGAATAAAAAACTGCTTTTCTTCTGCGACTGTGCCAATTTTGTGACTCGTACGGGTGAACTTAGCAGGAATTATAAAGGCGAAAATATGAAATGAGATGGTTTCTTTTAAATTCAGAAAACTGATTCTTGAAAAATATTGAGAAGCGCATTCCAGAAAAGATTTCAAAAAAAAAACGAATAGCCGCATTTGGCGCCTGAGTGGCTGACTAAGTTATCAATGGACCAACGATACAGTATTATGCAGAAGCATGGCAAGCCGAACGGTATCGTGCATTAAAGATAATACGCGATGTGAATTTCTGGACGAGAATATCGTCAATATGGAAAAAAAAGCGCGAAAAAAATGGACACCGACAGATCTAATTTCTCAAAAAAAAAAACCGCCCCACCATCATTTTTAGAATATGCATCAGCAACAACTCTTAGGTCGTCGATTTGTACAAATATTTCTCATAGGCATGCATGGTCTATCCGTTTCTTGATTATTAACCATGCCGTTTTAAGCGGAATGACCGAAACCAAATTATATGAACCCATGGCAAGCTTCATAGCTCTTTTCTAATCAATTTTTATGTTACATTTTTCATAAATTGCATTGTATTAGACTATCATGAGCTATGAGTGGTTTTTTCGAAAGTGTGCTTTCTCCTGGTTCCTGTCGTGACGATCACTAGATCGCTTGAATAATATTTCGCACGAGCCACGATGCATGCCTTTTCGCAAACCTTTTCACTGATAACAGCTATTCATCCGCTTGGAAACTGTTGTCCGTTTCTGTAAGAATATTAAAACAGTGTGATTTGCTAGCCCCTTTAGGAGTAGGGCGAAACATATTACGTATTTCTATAATTCACACTTTACCTGGATTCCTTTCCAAATGATTTAATTTACTTTAAAACGCTATTCATAACTCCTAAATGTGTTTATTATTCATCGATTTTTTAACGTTGGAATGGACAGTCAACGATTCAAACGATTCAAACTAGTCTTGCTAGAGAGAGAGAAAAGCTAAAGGAAACGGAAGAGAAAAATCATTTGTTTTTTTTTTGTTTCGGTTTTTCCCTAGTTGTTCCCTAATAGCTCATTGACTAACTTTACGTAAACGTTTGTCTTAGCTTCTATTTACTAAAGCATACTTCCCACTCTTCTGAAATCATTCGTTAAGCAGCATCTGAATACAACATCACATAAGAGAATCGACTTGCAACAACGTGCAAAGCGTTCGGAGTTCTTTTGCTTTACGATCAGTTACACTTTTTATCGATACATGGTTCCGTCCTTCTGCTTTTCATTTTCGGTTTTTAAGTATTCCAGTGACTGTTTTCGGGAATCGTTCCGCAATGTTTTTTTCGATATTTTGAGAGCTACGATTGCCCTTTTTTGCGACCTAAGGCTTATGACCGCTTTTGCTCGATGGAGGCTATGGGAATGTTTTATTGAGAAGTTGTGCGTTCGAGGAAATGCCGTACACTTTATTTCTTTTGGTGAAGGTAGTTGCAAAACTTACGATCGTTCACATGACATTATGGTGTTCACTTTTCAGATTTCTGCGTAAAAGAAGTGCACTCAGGAATAGTGATGAAAACATTTATTAACGTAAAGGAGATTGTTGCAACAGTGAAAGTCGTTTTTTATATTAAAAGATTCGTACCGCACGACGTTGCAGCGTTTTGACAGCTTTAAAACCTCTGCATCATTATATGCTTCGCAAATTAGCTACAAATAAACACTTTCACTGGAACAAAAATTTTTATTAAATTTATTTCTCCAGTGATTGAGCGAAACTCTTATAAAGAGGGGCATCAGAAATCTGAGTTCATTTGAGAGGGTATGCTTAGAGGCATACTTAAAGGAACGTTGTGGCGCTTTATATATGCTGAGAAAGAGTGCTTCTGTGGCTGTGTTTTGGTTCTCAGCAACATCGTTTTGCGTTACAGTTAGCCATGTTTGCAAAGACGACGTCGAAATTGTCCTGTGGTACAAATTATCTTTTCATCGTTGTACTTTTTTGACGATTGCCCAAAAAATGTCTTTTAAGGATCTTTCGTTATACTTTTAGCTGGAGAACTGTACCGCTGTTTTGAGCGATATGCGCTTATGTCTCATTAGCAGCGAAAAACACTGATGAAATCGGTCAAAACGAGGTTTTGTGTGTTTTTAATTGGGTTGTGTTCTCTATATGCCTCAGTTTAAAAAAAAAATGTCTCCCCAAGGAATTTCGCTTCAGCGAGCAATTTTAGCGAGCGAAAATTTGCTCATTGAAATGCCATGAATTCGCCGCAGATTTTCACCGACAAATTTGAACTACTGAGTGGTAAGGTGGCCAATCCACAACTAGTCGAGATTTTGAATGAAGTAGCCCTTAACATTAAATCAAGGTCCTGACCAGCAAAACCGTCACTTACTAACCGGACAAAGGTCCACATTTTAGAGTTTGATTAAAATTATGCTCGTTGGAGCTCTATTTGCAGTCAGTGAGACTTCACTTGAATAGCGGTTGCGCGGCTTTTGAT
>JPKZ01001740.1:162336-183176 GCA_000803305.1 Toxocara canis
AGTAGGCTTCATTCTAAGTTATACGTTATCTCCATTTGGCACATATATATTTTATAATTGCGGCAATGCAACTGAGTATTTCCTATCATTTACAACATTCTGTGAAAATATACCAGTTTAAGTTAAATTGACCTTATTTGTTATATTGTTTGGGTTTGTTGACGAATTTGTTCAAGGCTGATGCGCTAAACATATCGTTGAATCATTTCAGCGTTTCCATCTAAACGTGTGAGGCGGTCACCGTATTACATACAAATTTACATATTGGTCTCAGAATCTTTCAAGGTTTCGTTTTCTTGAAGTCCGCGGAATTCAAATGTAGAGATCAAGCCCTATTAATTTTTTAAAGCTACGATAGAGGATATTAGCGCTGAAGTGTGCACAACACGTTCAAGCCTAGGCGTTTTGTTTCAGAATGGCTGTCAGCTGAGATGCACAAGATGAATGTTTATGAAGTATTCATTTCGCTCATTCGAAACGCACATAACACTCCAACGTTTTTCATCAGCGGCTCGTAAATTTCATTTTAGTGCAAATATGTAGCAAGTTAATTTCATATTTTAACCCAACTGACGTGCTACTTCCATCAAATGCGCATTTTCATCAAGCGTCCTTTCATCATCGCATCATACTTGCATAGTAGGTTCTTCGAAGGGTTTCGAACAGCATTTTTAGTGCATAAAGTTCTCTCGCAGAACATACGCGGCATTCTTGCTAATAGTCGCTTGTTCGATTAATGATTTTCTTTCAACGGGAATGATTCGTCGATTAGAAGTGACCATCTCTAAGTTAACCGCCATCGCAGAATATTCTACTATTGTCATTTAATTTATAGAGTAAACAAACATATCAGCTGGAAATCTTCAATTGGTCGTTAGTAATGCTCTATTGAACGACCTATTCTATCTCGATGATTTGAATTTCGATGCGCTGCACAAATGAGCCGAAGATTTTAGTCAATTCATTCGTATAGGCAAAATATGATTTTCTTGTTACAAGTGTACGTTGAATGAAACTCTTTATTATCATCGATTTGTGATCAAATTCAAGATTTGAAAATCGTCAGTTGAAGCTTCATAATAAATATTTAAGACTTTATTCGTTCATTCATCAATCTCTCTGTAACAATCAAGTGAGCATAGGACAGAAAGTGGAAATTAATATGTCCAAATAATCATTGTTAGCGAAATTTAACCGATCATAATATTGACAGAGCAAAAAGTGAAGCATTTATTGGAAACAAATGGAATAGAGTTTTGTATAAAAGCTGAGGCAAACAATGCTGTAGAAAAATGTTAATCTAATATCAGACGAGACAATGGTGCGACTGAAATGGAAATGGCGATGATACCAGTGGACGTGTGATTTTGAAAAATCAAAAGGAATCGATTTAATTTAAAACGATTGATTATAGTTTCGACATTGGTTCGCCAATCGCCGACGCAACGCTGTTAGTGAATTATAGAAATGTGGGTCGATGAATGGTAATGTTGAATTGAGCCCTAGTTGACTGTGAGAGCGCGTTGTAATTAATTAAGACTTTTCTTAACGATTTCGATGCATCAATCAGTGTGATAGGAGCAAAAAAAGAGTAAGCGACATTGATCAAATAAACGGCCTGCATTTCAAATTGATAGACGGATCGTTTGTTTGGCGTGAAAGGATGGCCATCAAATTTTTTTGCTTTACACATATATGGCACAGCGAAAATCTGACCATAAACAAACTGATACGAAAAAAAATTCATATTCTACGATAACTGCTTAAATAATACGATGGTTGCGAGTCGAGAGTTATCGTCAGTTGAAGGCGAATTTGAGAAGAAGTCACTGGTTTATGAAGCTGAGTCGTTAATATTGAGGAACAACAGAAAGCCAAACGCAAATCGTTTTGTGCTCAAAACACTAGAGATGTTGTAACGGTAGAAAATCAGATTAAATCAGATCTTTGCCATATTGCATACACTAAAATTTCTTCATGTATAAGAGATTTCATGTCACGAGAAAATCTTATGATATATTTGCTCTTCTATCATTTCTTCAAATCGTCATTTAAATAACCGTTCCCCGAAAAATAAAACTCCTAGATCAAGTACATGGTTAGATGAACTCATCATTACTTTGTACCACTTGTAGCTGTCTGCGACAATTATGTTCATCGATGCGCAAAAGGGCAGTTCCGTTGTTGAAAGTTTTGAGAGACCAATAGCCGCACTAACCTTTTTCATGGAGTGCAGTTTCGAATGTTTGTGAGCTACAAAGCCTTCAAAGGGGCCGTAATGTTATGCTAATTAGAGTGATATTCAGGACTACGGCGATCTTTTTGATCTTTTGCGACGGCACAGTCCTTAGTTTGCGATAGCCTATGAATTACTGAAAAAGTGGATATTGGTTTATTAGCCTCATCTTCGTATTAATGTGCTCATATTTATGTTCCAGTACGAAGGGCGCTACTATTCATGCTGAATTTTTCCGAAAAGCGTTTGTCAAATTGATGGAGCCATTGAGGAGTTCATCATTTCATGATACTTTTCGTTAGAAGAACAAATTCATTCCTCCATTATTTTGGGCGAGCAATCATCAAAACTTTTCGTTCACTCTTTCACCGCCGACAGCGCAAAACCTGGAATTGGTTTGGCAGAAAAATAAATGAATAAATAAATAAAACCCGAAATGTAGCTACCTCCAGCTTATGTTTTTAACATTGCTCTTGCAAGAAAGTTTTAGCCTCTACGCGCAACGGAATTCACTCAGCATTCATAGAACTGAAAAAAAAAGAACCCCACTACAACGTTCGCGCTTTGCTCAAATTAGCAGTCAATGAGAAATTTATTCTCTTTAAGACAGCTGTGTTTACCTTTCATGGAGTCAGCACCAGCGTTTGAAATAATGATGACGGTCACGTCACATGCATGCAATCCATCTCTCTACCTACTTTTATTTTGATCCCTGACGTCTGGCCTTATACCTGAGACATTTCTTGACTTTGGCTTTTCTGTTCTGCGAGCTGAAGCCAATGTGCTTTTCCAAAAACCTTGCGAAAAGTGCATACGAAGCATCCTCCGAAGGTTTGCAATGAGTCGATATCGGCTAGTATTCTTCCTTGGTTGGTCCGGCAATAAGTGTGTGCGTGTTCGCCGTGTGTGTGTGTATGTGTATGTGTATGCATGTGTATGTGTGCGCGTGTGTGTGCGTGTGTAAGTGTGTGAAGCGTCGGGTCGCATCATCCATAAGGCGTAATCAATTTTTGTGACATATGTCAATAAGGCTGCATGCGCTTAACATCGGAAAACCACATCCAGACTGATGACGCAAAGTGAATTTAGGAAAAACACTGTTTCAGTCGTTTAAACTTTTCGTTGTGCATTTCCGGTCAACTGTTCTGAACCGTGAGTCCCGGCAGGAACCTAGCTGGGATCTCGTCCAGCGTTCGAAATTTTTGAATCTGATAACTTAGTCTACAAGCCACATGAAACGCGAAACAGCTAAATACTTGCTTTGCATCGTAATCACGCTTCACATGAATTACTGTAAAGTTCAGCGAAGCCACAAGAAATGAACGCATCTTGCAGTTTATGACATGTCTTTTGAATCTTCTTAATGCCACTGATCGGGTAGATCTCAAACCACGGATCTACCCAGAAAATGGCATCGGAGCAATAACAGTTTATTTGAGATCTTCATCTGAACTTCAGATCCGATAAGCATGAAGGTGTAAAGTTGAAAAAAAAAAACAAAAGAAAAAGAAAAAAAGCAGTGCCAGAACATCAAACTCAGCTAAATGAGGCCATCGTGAAGAAAAAAAGAACTATGATATTCACTTTATGCTGTGATCATAGTTGTCAACAACAATAATGTAAACGGAGCAATATCAGCAAACGCTATTAACTCTAACTCTTATTGCCAATGCGAGCTGCGATAAACGCAGCTCCAATCGCCAGTGAAAGTTCGATTCAATGCCCAAGTGGGCTTCCACATTTAGATGACATATGCACTTGTGGGTTGCTACTTTTTTGTAAAAAAAGCAGCGACTCATGAGAGATGATTTGTGAAGCGCAACATTTAATGGTCAAAGATTGTGCGACTATTGAAAACACCATCGCTGTCAGAAAAATTAATTTTTTGAGAGTTTTATTTTAAGAATTCTTGTTATATTGGGTTCTTTTTGGCATTTATTCGTAAAAATGTCCGACCTCCTAAAGCGTTGCCCATTGGTCGATAAGGGATCACATATCCAAAATCTGGTTAGGGAGGTCATATTTGATACTTCTGCCTTAGCTTGCAGACAATTCCAAAAGTGTTACGGAATAGCTTTAATCAACATCTTTTGCACGCTTAGTTTAATGACAAAAATTTTCTTTCATGCACTAATCGCTCCAAAAAAAGGACATTACAGTGCCATCCTGCCTTTCTATAGGCACACACACACACACGCACGCACACACACACACACGCACGCACACACACTCAAACACACACGTACACACACACACGTACGCACACACACACGCACGCACGCACGCACACACACACACACACACACACTGGGCATGCATGAACTAAGTCCAATGTGTTTGAATCTATTCCTGCAAAAGCGAAGAAGTGCGAGCAAAGAGAGCAATTCAAGCGTCAGTTACAGATGCCTTCGATTCTCATGTGACCTTATTAGTAGCTTCTGTACCTGAGGCATAACAAAAAAAGGTGCTAGAAGCAGCACAGTGAAGAGAGAGCGCATACCACAAAAAACCCTTCAATACAATATAATTTTCTAAGGAATCTTAGTGAATTCAAGAAACCATCAAGTAGTTAAGAACACTAAAAGCACATCTCTCAGCAACTCGTTTAAATCTTTTTTTCTCAACTTACCGCATCTTGACAAAGTTCGCTGTTATGTGTGAGAATGTAGACCTAAGTTAACCATGGTAATTACCAAAAGTATGTGATTTTTTTTATAATCAGCCATTTTCTCAGCCACTGTTTACACCACTGCGATCTGTACACATTGGTTCTGCACCCCTTGGTGATGCCTAGCTAGATCGTATGGAAATTTTAATAACTGGTGAAGAAAATGTCGACCTTAGCGGCCAGACTGCATTCGTTAAGAGTTTTCAATTTTTCATTTGCTTGTCTGCATATTTGCATGGGTTTAAGTACGCATATATTCATATGAGTATATTTGTAAGTATGTATGCATGCATGTGTGCACATTGTGTCCATGTGTTTTTGTGTAGGCGTATTTCCGTCGATCCAGTCAGCAGTTTTAACTTACGAACCCTATGAGCTGCTCACTCTGTCAAGCGCACATTGGCCTTCTGGCGCGCTTTTCATCCAATTTTATTCGTTTGAAAGTCACTCAGCGTCAACGAAAACGACAATTCTCAGATGAGCGAACCCGTTTTAGTCGCTGCAAATTTTTAATAGCTCCAAGGATCATGCAGGTTATAACATCTCTCAGTGGTGACTCCCTTTCGTTCCTTTTTTTCGTTAGTTGAAAATATTTTGCCAGCCATATCCTGTTGTCCGCCGGGTTTGGATTTTACTCCGCATTTTTTTGGATATGCCTCATACATGCTACGGAGGTCACCATAATTTGTATTGATTTGTATTTATTAGTGAAATGGTAAGAGCCATTGAATTTATCCTCAACGTAATGAGCTGTAGAAAGTTGAGGATTTGTAAACCATTTGTTTAAACGGACTTGATTAAACGGTAAGTGCGACTATGGTAATGGCGTATTTAAGCAAAGGCCGGAAACTTCGAGAATACACCGCTAAAAAAGTGCGTGAATAACGGAAGCAAAGGGACGAACGTATACGCATGCAGATAAATTTAAGCAAGAATGCAGATTTATTTCCGCCTTAGCAGGAACGTAGATTTATTCCTGCGATGTGTTAGGCGGATCGCTTTGTTGATGCCGTCCGATTATGCATGACACTCTTTTCGGATGTAGCGTGCATGCACCGACTGTAGTGTATCAGTCATGAAAATATTGCCTTTTATGGACTTGAGAACGAGCTTTTTTTTCCGGATCCTCTCTTCAGCTAACAGGCTGATATTCTAAAGAAAGTTGGATTGTGAACTATGTGGCATTTAACGCTGTTCAGATAATGATAAACTTATACATTGCGATTTTTTCGCATTTCACGTCCGCTAAATTTTACAATTTAGCAGAGCGCAGAATTCGGTACACCATGCACTTGTGATGTCATCTGCTGAGGGTTATCAAATTCGGGCTCGCTGCGAAAGTAGTCCAGTTCAGTTGATCAACGGATATGGAAACTCACGAAATAAAATTAATGTGATTCGCATACGCAGTCGTCGCTATTCAAATGTCGGTGACACCGATGATTTTTATAGAGGCTTTTGCATTTTGCTTCTGATCCACACCTCTTCATCCTAATCGTTGACTGCGGAATTGCTTGCTGCAGAACATTTCTTGCATTCGATTTGTTATCTCATTTGGTTGTTTTTTCAACTATTCTGACGCCCAGTTGAGCAATACTGGCTAAATAATTTTAGAAATTACTGAGAAAAGACACTGATAAACAAAAATTTGCACATACCGTAAACCACTGACCAAGCGTCGAAAGGATATCAGCTGATGAATAGTTGAATGCATCAGTACAAGCAACAACTGTATTAGCCAGAAAGCTTGCTCAGCAAGGCTCCTCAAGCTTTAAGAACCGAATAAAAGAGACGATTATAACAGAAATCATTGAGGAGGGAGGGCTTTGGGTGACATGTATCTTAATGCAAGCATAACTGAAAACGTAAGGGACGTGTTAAGTGCTCCGAATGCTCTTGTATAAAGTTCAAATGCAGTTTCAGGCGCTAAAAAAATTAATGACCATTTTTCGCTTAGATTCTCGCACATATGACACTGTTTAGGATCATCCGCAATTTCCTCTTTACTGTATCAAAATTCCTATTACAAGTATTTTCGAAAGCCTCTATTCGATCATTCTCTTACTATGCCATTGCTCAACTCTTTTTCCACTTTGACGATCAACGTGAGCCATCTATCGTGCTGATCAAAGACTTCGTTGAATGGAATGCATGAAAATCTTGAAAAAAAAAGTTTTTTCTGCCCATTCCATTCTAAACGGTAAAACTAAATAGGTATGACAAGTTGAATAAGCCGAACAAAACAGACGTTATCAGAAAGGCAGTGAGGACGCAGAGAGCTCCTTCAGAGTGTAACAGTGCCAGTGATTTCCCTGTTTGCCACATAATGAAACAGTTATGGACAGCGAATCGTAACTTGTCTAAAAATTAAAGTTTCAAAGGCAGAACTATGTTTAACTGTAGAAATTTTGCACCGACGTCTCCATATAGTTGCGAATTCGTCTTCCATTAAAATATACATATGAAAGAGCTATTAAAGTCTCTTGTAATCGCTGTGCCTTTCTTGTCTGTCTAGTCACATGTTCGCCATTTCACCACACTGGCTTATAAAAACATTGAAATACAATCAGTTCTTTCAGTAACCAGCAAGTTTGAGAGCTATGAGCGTAATTTGAAACGGAAGCATTCTTGAAAGAACACGAGCCACATAACTGGGATTTCCTCCGGATAAACAGGCTTTAGGAGTACCTCCTGTTTAAAATCTCTATCTTCATAATTGTGCAGATCACGCAGAATTCGCGCCTGTTTATGACTGAGAGTTTTATGTATCTATATGTAAATTGCGTAATACATAAAATGCGCTCTTCATCAAAATGCCGCGCCGATTGAAAAGGGAAAACCTACTGAACTGAGAACAAGTTTTGAACCTATATTTGCCGCAATAAAAGTAATAAAACACTTTCTATGTTCTTTTAGTTATTATATAAATCGTAAACTTTAACTTCGCTTAGCTTTATTTTTTTTCTTTTGCATTCCTTTAGAAGTTTCAATGATTATTGAATATTTCGTAAGGGCAGCATGTATAAATGTAATCAAAGCAAGCGTAAAGAGTCAACCTTTCAATTTATCGTTGTATCTAAACAGATTTTCTTGACGCAATTCTCGCATCTGCTGATGGCAGCCGATACGGGACACGACTTAATGGCTGTTAAACACAGCGAAGAAAAATGTGTCCTCATATATTGTGCGCCATCCATTCGCATAGAATGCTTCTTCATATATAGGTGGAAGGCTTCCAGTTATGCAGTATAGATGGTACCGATATACATCTTAATATTGTATAGACAACTGTATGTTGTATGGGCCAAAAAAAATGGAAGTAACGGAAAGTTTTGCAGTCGATCACTGAACCCTCAGTTTCAGTTTGACTTTGCAACAGCAAAGTATCGTGACAATAGAAGAGCAAATTATAGCATCGGATGCAGGAACTTGTTGCAAAATCACGTAACATCCTGACGATATATAGCTATAATGACAAATTCCTCTGCCACGGGCACGCAGTGTTCCTATTTTTTGGCAGCTGATTCAAACACTTGGCGCACTTGGCGCAGTCAATGGTTGTCTGTGTAATTTTCGGGTAATTTAAAGCGCAAGAGAAATTCAGTTTAGGAATATTTATCTCAAAACTTCAAGTTAACTTTTCAGGATTTTGAGTTGTTTTTGTGGTTTTATATGTCATTGCACTGTTATAATCCTCTCCGCTGATTACGCTCTTCCTTTTCACTTTAGAAGGAGTGAATATTTGGTTTTCCATATCGCTCAAAACTATGGTGCAATTGCACCAGTCGAACGAATAGCTTTAATAAGCAAAAAACTCACGACGTCCGATGTGTTAAGTTTGTGTACAATCTACTTTAGCACTTTCACTTACTTAGAAATGCCTCTAAGCGACATACGTTCAACGAATTCGTTCTTTTCAAAAACGCAATGAACTTTCATTTGCGACAGACATATAGCAGCAAAACGATGCAACATTGCACGCAATACATCCCGCCAACAACGCGACGACTTTTATATTCAAAACTAGATTCCATCTTTTTCGCGACATCACTGCGTTTTAAGAACATCACAATGCATCATAAAAAGCCGAAAAAAAAGCGCTGAAATCACCCGAGCCAAATCCATGAGCACGGCCAATGATCTTGATCATGCGTCTTGCGATGTTCGAACTATATCATTATGCAAAAGACGGAATAGAACAGTGACGGGAAGAAACGGCTCATAATAATTCATAACTTCGCACGAACTGAAGTTTGAATTAAGCAGTGATCATTTCGATTGTTTTTAAGCAGTTGCAATCATTCGACTGAACCCATGTAAGTCCTGAAATTCAGTTGAGACCAGGCTTTCTTGAATCCCAGTTTTCCTTCTCTCATCCTCCCACCCCTCCCCTCCACATCCTGAGTTCATGATGATTCTTCTGAAGTTGCGACGACCCCAATGAAACGGAGTTTAGGTCGTATCCTCCTATCACCATCTCTTTCAGATAACGCCTGTGGCGCAAACACCACCACCTGGTGCCTCAGTTACACACCGCTCGGCCGCGCTATGCAAACGTTATGGCAATTTGTACTCCACCATGATCCGTGGAATTTCTCTTGGTAACAGAAATCCAACGAAATCTCGAAACTTCAAGCACAGAACAATTTGATATATTCTGTCAGGAATGAAACCGCAAACTTACTTTGTCTATCGTGTCGCTTACTTTTTTGGTCGTTCAATTCGAGAAGCATCATACCGTGCACACAACTTCTTGCAAAAACACAATCTGCCAACAATGTGCAACGCCGAGCTTTTCGCTGAAAACTGCTAGCGAATTTGCGAGTTCCATCGGTGAGCTCTCCGACTAATCCAGGACCATATCGGAAATCATTCCGGACTTTGGCGCTAGCAGCACACGCTGCACAAATCGTAAATACTTAAGTGGCTGGTCTACCAAGCTAGAAATTGAATTTCTTGATTAAGTATAGAAGCGTGGGCCATGGACCCACGAAGTCAGTCTTTGACTGTAAGGATGAGTGATTGCAGGAATGAATTATAAATGCGTGAGCAATAGGTCAGCCATGTCAGTCGATGACTGTATAGATGAATTGTAAATGCGTGAGCAGCAAATTCACCAAGTCAGTGGTTGACTGTCCGGTTGAATTACAAAGCGTGAGTAACAATCCCACCAAGTGAGCCACTATCGAGATGAATCTTGAACACGTATGCGGTAGGCTAATTAGGTGCTACAAATTTATTAAAGGTGACTTTTGTATTTTCCATTTAAAGTGTGAGACTGGTCTTATACGCCTCTACAATCCTACGCTTTGCAAAGCTTGTTATGGCAGCGTCGTACCTGTTCTTATGTGCTATATTTATATGATGTGTATATGTGCCCAGTAGTTTCAGCTCAGGAACAACTGGAGCTGAAGTCATGAAATGTGGAATATTTAATCTGCACCACAGCTGTCGCAGTTTCAAGTCAGTCCAATCCATCGGCCCCTAGGAAATCTGCACCGTCTGTAGACGACGACTCGATTACATAAATTTGAATTTTCACCATTTGTAAGCAACCAATGAAACTGGTGAGTCGCCAAGACGGACAGCATGGCAATCTCGTGGCGCACCTTCTAGCATATCTTTATAAACACTTACTCCCCCATCTTCCGGTGATGTTTTGCATTGTTTGTTCCAGCAAATTTTGCAATATCTCGAACAGTTGCAGCACACCATTGCGCTTTTGCTGATGTTGCGACGTTGCTTTTTTCTCTTTTCTTGCTAAAATAACTTTTTTTGCTTCCGAGAAGAATTTTCGATCCTTTCTATGATTTGCGGTATCTGTGCCATGAAAGGTTCATTTGCAACGAAACAGCGCCGCTACGTTCTTTTTTTTCGGAGTGTTAGTCTGCACCTACTAACCTTTGGCCTACAATATTGATAACAGATCCGCCGTCTTACGTATTCCGTCGGTTTCTTAATGGACCAGATCAAATACCGAGCTGCTGCAGAAACAAAGTACAGAGGATAGGCTGCTCAGCACATATACTCGATATTCAAATGTGTAAAAATGCACATTTCAGCGCCGAGCGACTAAACCTCTATTTGGACCGACAGGATGGGGAGGGCGGAATCCTTGAACAAATCGAAGAAGAGCCGCGGGTCGGCTTTGAACCGAAGACGAGAAAAGAGAAAATTAAACAGGTTGGCTTTTTGTTGCAAACTTATATCGATTCTGCGCACTTTCGCTTTTAATGCTTACGTCAAACCTTCTGGTTTTAAGCGTTCCGCTTTTAATCTTTACTTCAGGTCTTCTGTGCTTAATCTTTACCTCAGGTCCTCCGTACTTAGCTAATACTTTAAGCCTAAGGGTCAGCTTTACAAGTGCTATTGATTTTCATTGAAAATTTTACATTGCTTCTAGGAACGCGCAACAAATCTACAAATCTCGATGATTTCTGCAAAAAATTTAGTTCTTTAAGTGAAGTGAAGTGGTAAACGGCATAGAAATCCAACCTAGTCGTTCACTTAAGGCCTGTAATAGGAAATCTCTTCACGGTAATATTCATTACTTGTTCTTTTTTGTTCAGTTTTGTTCCACTGAAAACTGTGAACCTCTCCCCACCCCTTCATTCCCCTCCTCCAACTCCATGTGGCCGCTTCATCTTTAAAGGCCATTAATCCGAATTATTCTTTCATGTACTAATTAAAACGCGCGGCATATCAGTGCACATATATTCGCGTTCTCGTTCAACTTCGATCATTTTGACGACTATTATTGAACGAAAGTTGCCAAAGTTTTGATGAAATTAGGGTTCTGCAGTACGGGCTCTGGTAATAACAGTATTGAGGCAGATGAAGACTGCGCAAACAACATTCTTTAATGTACCGCACGCGTTTACAGCGCTCTTTAGTACATGTTAATAACAATCTTCTACACCAAACCTCTTCGAGAGAATCCATTTTGCTCAGAATTGTAAACCCTCCGTTTCATCCCACACGTGCACCAAACTCCACATGAAAATTTCGCGTCTAAACACTAATATTTCCTTTCCGTTCTTTAAGCCAGTGCATATTCATTTGTGCCCTGCAAAGCTGCCAGTGTTTCGGCTAATTATGAGCTTATTGGTACAGAATCAGAAAAGAGTAGTAACTGAGCCACCGTAACGTTGAAACTCGTTACACTTTCGAACAGATGGACCTACAGCGTGCTAGGTCAGCGATTTAGTCCATCTGAAATATCTATTGAATAACGCTCCTATTTCGGAACAGAAATATCTCTCTCTCCAGTCATTTGGCCGTCAAAATCCCGATTGTTTTAGAGTTAACATTAGCTCAACTTTCATTGCCTAGCACTGATATTTGAAAACACTGGTACTAAACTTCAACCGCTGCAGCTTAGTATCTAAAAGCAGCAGTAACTAGGAGGTGTCAAATGGCTTTTCAGAGGACTCTGAATTATAAGGCAATCGTGTCATAAGCTTGGATGGGACACGAGATGCAGTAGGAATTACAGTAAGCTGTGAAATGACAAACCGAGCGTGCTCTTCCGAGTTGTGCTATTTGATTTCGCTTCTTCGAAAGAATTCGTGCATGCCTATAATGATTATTTTGCTGATACTTTCTGAACTTTTCGTAATTACTAGTTATCAACTCAATAGAGAGAGTTTATTCTGAAAGGCTTGCTGCTCTTTTTGCGTTACTCTCCTTTCCTCAGTTCCTAAACCCAAATCAAAGATTGCCCATTTTAAGCAAAAGTATCCACAATGCGCCTGCATGCACAAACGTTTTGGCGGACGCGATCGTTCAACGCTTTTAAAAACTCGTACAAAGAAAATTCAGCAACTTCCAACTTTCGTGCCTACGGTAGCTCTTAGAACATGAACACCATAGACCATTTGGAAATTCAAAAATAGCTCATGGCAGTGGACAGAGACCGCCTGCATGCAATACTCTTTTCGGTGGCTCATGGCAATTTTTCAAAAAACAGATGCCTCACTTGCGCGTCTTGCGCTCTCATTCGCTCGGTGCGCATGCAATCGTCGCGGGAGTGTTGATCGATGTGCTCTTGGGAAATATAATATTTCAAGCAGCGATTTGCGCTTTCGATGACAATACGACGTCAATTAGTGCGGCTATCAGATGGCGCCTCCATGCCTAGTTCACGCCATTCCTCCCCTACTCCTTTCTCTTCTTCTTCCTTCCATTTGATGCGACATCAGCACATCAAAATCAGTGTGAAGATCATTGAACACACAAATTTTGATGACCATTTAACGAGAATGGCAAAGAATAAGCGAAACGGAGGAAGTCATTTGAATTCAGATTACCGATCACTGCAGCAACGTTACACGTTTCAAGGGAATCGCACTAACACGTTTATTACGAATGAAATTTCCTTCAGCAGTTTCATCTATTGAAAAAATAGCACCACCCGTACTAGAAACTCACACTTTGGAGCCTGCTTGCTCTGAGTTCCATTACAAGGTCTACTAAATCCTCCCTAGATTCAGTATCTACCTCTCCCCTTTCCCCCCTCCCTCCTTTTAAATCACCAGCCAGCAACCCCTAACTTCTTTTATCCGGATCAACGAGAGCATTGAAATGGCCTTTTCATATTTTCACTACTTGCTATGTTTCCTTAAAACAGTTTTATCGTAAAACACGCCTTAAGAAAATCGCCGTAGGTAGCAACGTAATGAAAAAAAAATCTTTTCAGAGCTCCTTTAGCAGACCCTTGATCTGAGATTCACCCAATCGGCAAATAACAGCAATCTCTGCACTGCAATTTTGCATCGTACCCAGTCTTTCAGTCTCTGCAACAACTCTGTTTCACATCACACTACTTATTGTGAATCTTTGAAGGCGTGCATTACCTCATTACACTTCGTCCCTGAGAAACACACCTAGTCGGAAGATATTCTGCTTTTTCAGAAGCTAGTTTTCGGGGCAATCGTAATATCGGACAGATCCGCTCTTGGTCTACTTACATAGAAAGGCTACACCTCATACAGATTACAGTCAATTCTTAGAAGCTAGTGGGACTGGATGACGCGAAATTTCCCACGTGAATTAGAATTTTGCATCCCAAAGTCAAACAGTTATGAGTTTTTGGTATCCCAGACAAAACGTAATCCTTCCGAAATGTTCACACGGTTCTAGCGTTTCGTTGGCTATTCTTCATGCAAATATTATAGAAAAATGCCACTTCAACTGCACGGAAATAGCATGGTCGACTAATATCTCGTCTCAACGACTCATCACGTCGGAACTGTGGCCGAGGGAAGAGTTTTAGCATGAAACTTTTTTGCGCTAGTCACGCTCATTAGGTACTCTTCCATATATGCCCATAAACGGCAACAGTGATGACCAGTTTCGGCTATTTTCTCGAAATGAAAAAAACCTTTGCGGATTTTTACTTCTCACTTCAACGGGAATATTTTTTTGCAAAAGAGCTCTTGTCTTTCTCTTCCTTTGGAGTACAAAATTCATTTCATACATAATCTTTTTAATTTCAGCATCCGACTATTTCGTCCTTTTAAAAAGTCATCGTCAAGCTCTTAAAGGTTGTTACTGTTCAAGAAAATGAACACCATCTTAACATATATCAACTCTGAGGCTTACATAGAATTACAGCTTATGGTGTTCATATTCCTGAGCTCTTCCATCCTTGTTGGTTACGAAGAATGACCAGTTGACAAGTTCAGCAACAATAGAAATAGAGAAAATCGAGCACAGCACTCATTATATGGCACTGCGCTGATATTCGAGGGCTAGATTAGGGAACATGAACAAAGTCACAACTGGTGTTTTATTTTCCGTTTGATTTGGTAATAAGAGGAGCACAATTAAAATTTTTTTCATGGCTCAGAAAGATGAACCCGAGCGATGATACGCAAGAATATTTCTAATCGAGTTATATGCGCAACCAAATATGAATTAGTTTTGCCCAAAAATACGCACTGATTTTGGGACAAAATTCACATCACTTGCCTCTGACGATGGCAGAATGCGCTGTGCGCCGATTGGTTCCTGTACACATTATCCATCTATCAAGACCTTGTTCGTTTGTCGTTGACATGCGAACGTCGCAAGCATTTCGCTATGTTGCTTGGCGCCTATTGTTGTGATGACATTTTTGGTGAAGCTTGTTGCTTTGCTTAACAGCGCCGAATGGAGAGCTTCCACATCTTTAGTTGCTGAAGTCGAATGCGCTAAAGCACGGCGGCGCTGACGTTGTGGCTTGCGATATGCGCAATTCCTTGGAGACACGATTCTGCACTCTCAAAATATAGACACCCTACAGCCAACGCCAACGGAGCGCATCTCACCCACGTTTAGCGCTATCGCAGCAAACCCCCTAAACTTTGGGCTCTTAAAGCGTCTCCTGAAGATTTCGGAAATGGCTGTCCAAAATGTGCAAACTAACGTGTAATTCTATATATAACGTGAAAGTGAAATTGCAAACAAATAAGCGTATTGGTATTTCATTCATCTATCACTGCCAGAAAGTATTGCTGCTAAATGCAGAGGCAATTTGGTGTAGAGTGCAGAATATGCAAGATTTTGTCGCGCAGCGAACACCCAATGCACTGCAACTTAATGAAAGTTCATTTTAATGATGATACGGTGTAGTCGGCTGGATGGCGAAGGCAACACATGAGTGGCGGCAGAAATTAATCGTCACCAGATTGATGGGCATTCACCACTTCATTTTTTATTTGGTGAACTACAGCAAGAATTTCGCTTGCATAAAAATATATATTCTTTTTCGACATTCGAAATTCTTAAAGTAAATTGCCAAGTCCGACATGAAGCGCTGCTTATCGATCTGGCTATAATTTTCTTCTGGCACGTCTTATACTCCGTCGTTCTAACAACTTCTTTTGAAGTTAAATTGTTGCTGCTGAAGTCGCTACTGTTACAAAGTTTGTGTCCATGTATAGCGGATAACGAACAGCGTTCGAACTTACGCAATCATGATCAAAAAGCCGATGTTAGCCTCGAAAGGAGACATAAGAAACATAATTGGTCGTGAGCTCATGATTTTGCTCTCTTTCTTGATCTCTTTATTCGATGTCGTTCGGCTGTCACAGCGGTTGTCAAATAGACGTACGTATACCATGTTAATACCTAGCGACACCAAGCTCGTCATCATTGCTATTTCTCTGGAACGGCCCCTTCACTGTTGCCATCATGGTTTGTTAAAACAAAATTAAAAGGTAATACCTATCTATGGAGGGAATACTACTGCTTTCGTCCTGAATCTCAACCCTCTCCCAAGCGGTGCATTGAAAGTGAAATACTTATGAGATCGGTTAGCCATGATAAGTGTTGGCGCAAATCGATGACTACAAAAAAAACCATATCTTTTCTTAGACGAAGTCTGGCATCCGACTTCATTGTCGAACAGATACGTCATTCGTGTAACAAAAGACCAATAAAATGAATTGGCTTACGAAATGCTTAAAGACAGGTGAAATATCGCGATCAGCCGCCGCATAGGAACGATTCAGATCATATATTTTCAACCTCGTCCACTGCCGACTATATTCTGTTTCTTATTTATCTGAAGGGATACACGCACGGCGTATGCCAAAAGTGGTGAGAAGGTTCAAAAAATTTGCAAGATTTTTTTGCGACTTCATATGAAAATAGAAATTCCTTGACCGATTCCGAATCATTTAACAATTGTTGCTACCAAAGGGTATCACTTGAAAATTATTTCATCGTTGTGATGATTGCTTGGATCAAAGCCGTGAGCTGCTCATGTCGGTTCATTATCACTCAAAAACACTTTGAAGTTTGGTGTAGGGCAGGGTTAGAGGAAGAGCGGGGAGGGGGGAGAGAGGCAGAGGGGTGAAGGGAGGAGGGGGGAAACGAGAGCGCGGAAAAAGTGGAGGCTACCCGATGCGTTCTGATTAGAATACATTGAACCCACAAATGTGCTTAAAGGCGAGTAATGATCGGAGTGAGTCGCCATCATTACGCTCGGCATATCATAAAGCTGCGAAGAACATATATTAAGCATCCCTTCAATGTGGATTATCTTTCTCAATCGAACCTTCAAATGGAAGAAACCTTTTAACGTTTGATCTTCTTGCAAAATGCTCCCTAAAATTCATGAAACTTGTGAAGGTGGAGATTCTTCAGAAATCTGGAACTCAATGCCTTCCAAAAACTTTCTTACGTATTTCACTCTATGAAAGCGTCCGTTGACATCATAAAAGTTGGCAAAGGCTCCTATTGAACCCACTAGCTCAATCTTCTGGTCATATTCCTTTGGCGTGCGATCCATGTAACCTCTAGGGCCTCTGTTTAGTATTTGAACCTGTATCACAGATTGCTATCAATTACATTTAATCATAATAGAACATTTATGCACTGGTTGATTTTTTAGTGATCACTGATACCATTTCAGAACTTGCGTATTGTACTCCCACACGTCGGTCTCGTCATACTTTCGGCGGCTTATACAATACTTGGCGCTGCAATATTTCATCACGTTAGTTCCTACTATCAGCTATCTTTCACAAGCATGAATGAGCTCTGCATTCGCATATGCGGAGGTGCACCAATGAAACGTATAGCGTTACGCAACTGCCTCCGCATCCTACCCGAATAGTTCTTTTAAAATAATATTGAATGATGTAATCACCTCATATATAATTGCGGGGGACAATGATTTCAGTAGTGCTGTTTTTGCAACGCATCCATCGAGAGTATTTGATGCCCTCTATTGCAAAGGGAAAAACTTTTTAAATTACAAAATATAAAATGTAGTACTTGTGATGGCCAATTTTTGAGTATCAGGCTGAAGTCTATGCAGCAATTTGGTGTCAGTTCTCTTCTTTTAAACGCACCAAACTGTTTACGCTAATATTTCTCGGGAACACAAAACGTTACAGATATCCTCCTTTGAGAGCCGTATACATACCTATATTGCTATCGTGGAAAGCACAGCACAGTCGATTGTTATCGATTGCATCTAAACATGTTCAAATCATAAACGATTGGCCATTACCCCTCTGTAACCCAAATTTGAAACTATTCGCGTCTTCGTTTTCAACAGTCGGCATGCTAAGAGCTCGAGAACCTCTGTTTAAATAGTTTCAAAGACGTGATGGCCGACTGGCACGGCGCTCGTTTTCCAAATTTCTGCTACAAACGGCTTAATAAACTTCCTAAAGCCAGCTTAGCAGTGCTTAACTACACATGGAAATTTATACTCAAAAGGCGATCAAACAGCATTGACGCGTACAGTGAAGCAAGTATGAAATGCGTCCTACAACAGAATCGAGACAGTTTGTTGTCGATGATTTGGCCTGAGTTGCCCCGCTCATTCCCTTCAACTTGCCAGCTTCTTATCGAGAAGTGTGCCTATCGAATACTTTTGAGGTGCGATGATCTCTCGCACCGAATCAGCCTTTCCTTGTGCAACAACCGAATCAACTAAAAGTACTTGAGGGCACATACTTCTCCCACCTACCTTTCCTATCTTATTATCTTCCATGCCTCCTAATGCGTTCAGAAACCATCCAAACGTTCTCAGATTTCACTTGGATGCTCTCACAATGTATATATGTTTTATGTTATATATATATATATATATATATGTTATATGTTGCATGTTAAGCCATAAATGTCATACATGTTACATGTTGAGTTACATGTTAAATTATACGTGTTAAGTTTCACCATACGAACTCCTCGCACATACTAGTTGAATATAACTGGCTTTTCGCTCAGCCGAACTAGCCACGAAATGAGCTGTAAACATATAAATCCTGAAAAGCCTTATGCCGCTTATTTCCCACAACGAAAGATTTCCTTCTTTTTGATCAATTCTCGATAGACTCCAACAGATGTGAGCTAAATCCTTTTTAGAACCGCAGATTTCTTTTGCGTTTGAAAGTTGGAAGCGGGTTGTCAATGCGGGTTCCGTTTTACTGCATTCGATTCTTGATTGCTAATGGCGTTACACACAGAATATAAGCCATTATCCAATACTGCTCAATAGTTTTACTGCCCCACAACCAACAAGTATGCTAGTAACAGTAATCTGTTTCAGCTACCAAACAAACCAATCATCATTGCTCACAGCTGATAAATAGGCGAAAAATGATGGTACAGCTATGGTTTAGCCGCATTTTCATTAAGCGATCGAAATGAGCCATTTTCGCGTTAAAATTATCGAGCGTTACCTTCGGGAGTATATTTTGGTCGAGTACGTTTTCCTGCAGACGCATGCGCATCGTTTTGAAACGTGAGAAACTGTTGAACTCTGGATCAATCGGTTGATCTTTGGTAATGTCGATAGCTTAAGTCCAAGTTGTCACTGACAATTTATGAAAATCGAGTCTCCGCTTTTATTCGAACAGTTCATGAAATAATTGTCGTAATAGATGCCATGACTCGATGGTGTAATAAGGGGTTGGTTCAACCTTTAAAGTTGTGAAAGCTTACAACCATTTTACTATTTATGCAAAGTTTTGTTGCTTGCACGATTTCACTGTTAGCCCAAGGATTCCTCATGATAACTTCGTCGGTAAAATGTCAAAAAGTATGACGTGAACACTAGAAAGTGCCTAAGGCAAATATGCCGAATATATTGTTCAGTCCTTCGAATTAGGTCTTACTTCAATTTCTTTTTCAGAGATGTAACTTCGCACGAGCTCTTGTTCTCAATTTTTTTCTTTCCCTTCAAAGTGGACCCAGTATACTATTTTCATTTGCCCTTTTCAGTAAATTTTTCGCATATTGCTCATAGCTTTTAAATGAATGGAACCAACGGAGCCTTTTGACTCTTCAGCATTTGTTCAATTGCTAAATTTATTTTAAAAACATGTTTCAAGAGCATGTCGCGATAAAAAATATGCATCGCGACATTTTCAAAATTTTCCGTACCATTCGCACTTCCGTTTGAAACAGACATTTTCATCGGCAAAGTGACTAAACACAGGGGAAGCTATTATCCTCAAGCTGGCCGCCACGCTCACTCTTTTCGTTAGCCTCATTACGCGGGCATATTTGAAAGCGACACTTCCACCCTGAAGCGCATGTCTCTCCTCCTGTTAGTTATGAGCCTCTGATCCAGTAGCTGACCACCTAAAAACACATAGGAATATGCGTCAAAAAACGACCAGTGCTTTTTTTGGGAGTTCCTAAACAATCAGATGAGCCTTAGCTCTCAGCAGAGACACTAAACATTCAGTAGAAAAAAAGCATGTGTTAAAGAAGAAGCATTGCAGTTCGAAATGCCCTATGAGATTCATATTCGCAATGAGACCGCTCATCGAATCGAGGCGTTAAAGCAGAAAATAATCGACGATTTGT
Organism: Toxocara canis; assembly: GCA_000803305.1. Lineage (NCBI taxonomy): Eukaryota > Metazoa > Nematoda > Chromadorea > Rhabditida > Toxocaridae > Toxocara > Toxocara canis. The sequence continues at coordinate 182,556 of JPKZ01001740.1, forward strand.
GGGAATTGGCGCATCATAAAAACGACTCGGGAGCGATCTCGTTCGATAATTGGTCCGACACTGCCCACAGGGGGTAACTAAAGCAATCGTTTTTCCTTTCGTTTTTTTTTCTTTCTTTCTTTCTTTCTCTTTGCATTCCAAATAGTGTCGGGAAAGGTATTGCCGTATCAGCTCCGAGAAAGCCTTCTGTATTCTTCCTAAAAATAACAAGAAAAATAGCCTTCAATTCGATTTGGCCTTCTCATTTTCGAACTACTCGCGCCGCAGATTTTATTTTAAGAGTGGAAGTTATTTAGAGGTTGAAGAAAACAGCCTCGCAATCAATAAAACGACTTGGAAAAATCCCGTTACATCAAAAAAGCTAAAATTTGATGTCTTTCGAAGCTTTCTTCGGGGTTGTAAGATGTATATCGCTAGTGGGCGGCCGATGTAATCGCTGTAATGAGAACAATAAATGAAGTCATAATCCACTGCGATTGATCAAAAAAATGTGCTATTTTTGCGCGTTTGTTGTTATTTGAGTTATGACGTGAAGTTTATGGGGGCCAAGATAAAGAAAATCCCTCAATGTTCAATTTCCACATCTTTATTTTTAATACCATAAAGTAGGAAGGGTGGAGG
>JPKZ01001740.1:184921-230478 GCA_000803305.1 Toxocara canis
GGGGGGGAGGGGAAGGAGGGAGGGAAAGGAGATAGAGATTGCCTTTTCGTTCCCTTTTGGCTATGTCAGCGTCTTCAGCATGCATCTTTAGCTCATTCGAATATGAAGATTGATCTGTCGAACAAGTTTTTCTTTGAAAATGTTGCCATATTGGGAAGACAGTTTTGCTGGGCTACATTTGTTAAGCATTGCACAGTTCATTCATTGCACTACATAAAAATTGCTGCTGCATGGCTCGCTCAATGATTAAACATGTTTAACCTTTCACAATACGTAGATAGATAACTTTGAGAAAGTAGCATAACCGCAATGGATGAAAAAACTTTACTTTCGCATTTCGCCAGCTGACTATCGTCAAGAAAGTATAGGCACTTTATTTAAAAAAAAAAAGAAAAAAGAAGAAACGCTACAATAATTGGTGTAGTATTCACTCTTTTCCTTCGACCATTGACCACCCAGTAAGCGATCTCTTGTTATATGTAAATATTTGTTGTGCGAATGTTTTGCATATTAAGGGCGTCATATTTGCTGAAAAATGGTAGGAATTTTTATACGTTTTTGCCGTATCGCAATTTGCAAAACGCATAACGGCGGTCTTATCTGTGTGTTAGTGCTTCTGCTTGTCTGTTTGGCGTCCTCAACTCTAGAACTGTTGGAAGAGATTTGGTAGATCCTAGTCTTCTTCTTATACCGAATTTAACGTCAATTCGTCTACGAGAAGGAAATTACCTCATCATAAGGAGAACAAAAAAATTATATATCCCAACCCGCTCGAGCGCATTTCGGTAAATGGCTAGCAGAAAAACGAGTTTTTAGTAGAAGATTAATAGCAACCGTCTAGCCATACAAAATTTTGCCTTTTGGAAGCAGTTTATGAAAATGGCCGTCTTAACAGATTGTTCTCTATAACACATATCGGACCAGCCTCCTGACGCGCATTGCCACCTATTTTTCGTTCATTGTGTCTATTTCGTTCGTCTGTTTATCGATGTATTCCGGATGTTGCCGGGGTATTCTGATCCCTGAAGGATCCTTCCACTGCGATACATTGCTGGTTGAGGTAGAGCAATGATTTTTTTTTTTCAGGATGAACAATGTGATACGCGATGTTTTTGTCGATTATACAAAAAACTATATGACGCCAGACGATATAATTCATGGTGCTGGACCAATAAAATGGTCTTTTGGTTCAAGCATTTTTTTCTCATGGACCGCTATCACTACAATTGGTAGGCAGAGCTGTCATTGATTTCGTAGCTTTCACCACTGGGTATCTCTGGCTCACACATTGTTCCTTGATATGTTGATGTGTAAGGGATATTTAGAATGAGTGATTACAGAGGTGGCGCTGGGGAATGAGTATAGTCGGATTATACCTTTTATGCGAGTCACCTTATTTGCTGAAGAAAGAACAAATCGCTGAGGGGTAAGGAATGTGATGGAGATGATCCGATGAGATAGCCTCCCGATTCTCCTCTCCTCCTCGCCTCTCAAAAAAAAAATATATGTAGAGCTGGCGAGCTGTTATGCGGGCTGGTGAGCGCCATAATTGTTTGTTGAATTATTGTGTTTGTCACTTATAATCAGCTACGTCATCCCCGCTTACCGCACGTAATGTTTCTCATCACGCATTGTGCTTCAATATACAGAAAGCTGGTCGCTTAGGTTACATACGGCCCCAAAAAAGTCAAGTTGGCCAACGGGTAGATGAACCCTTCGCCAATCATGGCATAACAAAGCAGTCGCAGCAGCCAACAAGATCATGTCAAAATCTTGGGTTCACCGTTTGGAAAAAAGCGGTTGTTGTGAAATACCTGGCTTTGAATTATTCGTAGAGCACTACTCCCCACTTACGCGTGCAGGAAGAAATTTTATCCACCATGTGTCTTCATTTAAATCTTTGAGTGCTGTCGTTTAACAAATCGAATGCTGCGCTACAATACTGAGACTAAGTTGTTCTACGACACGATCCCGTTAGTGTCGCGAAAAGTTGGAAATACAAGGCAGAAGCGTTGTTTTTGTTTTATTCGTAATGAGTGCAAATGAATAAACGCTAAAATCTGGATGATGATACGAGCATTCCACTCTGTTGTTTACTGTAATTCACTCAATTTTTCATCCAAACTCCCCTCCCCTTTGCCTCTCCTGCAAATTTTTCACCGGAACTCCCTTCCCCTTCGCCTCCACCACCACCCTCCTCCTAGTTGCCAAAATTAACCCAGCTTTCGTTGTATTTTTATAGTCTAGTTCGCGTGGTCAGAATTAGGTGATCAGGATTGCATAATATCTTATCACCTTTTCTCCTATGAATACAGGATACGGTCATATAGTGCCAAGGACCAACGAAGGTCGTGTTGCGTGTTTGATGTATGCTTTGTTAGGCATTCCGCTAATTCTTGTCACCATTGCTGATATGGGACGCTTTCTTTCAGGTTCGTTTTACTCGCTTTATTACGTTTTATGCGTTGTCTATATTTTAGTTCAGAACAATAAAGTACAAATTTAGACTTCGAAAAGGGTATCTCCATGGCGAGAAAATGGTGAAACAGAGGGCTTTGTTGTTATAATAGGGTTCTTTTAAAAAAGATAGTGTTCTATTGAGGATATGCGAAAAATGGGCGCAAATTTTGTTGAATAGCGCCGTAATACGAGCTCAAACGTCATATTCTAAGAAAGGGTGCCTGCAGCGTTTTTGTTCTGCTGGGGTGATCAGCCGGCTTAAAGTGTTGAATTTCCCCAAAAATTTTAAGAAGCGCCCCCAAATCTTATAGAAATCTTATAGTTCTGCAGTCAGCTGAAAACACGGTGCACGCACAATGCTCCTGTATACAGGACGGGTCTCAAGCTCCACCCGTGCACGAACGACCAGGAGCGCCCGCGTAAGACGCGCATCTCAGACGTCCATACATGGCATGCGTTCTTGGCCTCTCCCTATCACTACCCTCATTTTCATTCTTTTTTTTTCGTTCAGGAAGCAATGTACACCGCCTTCCATCTTGATAGAGCACTGATTTCACTTAGTTGCAATTATTTACTTAACTATTTAATTTAGGTGGAATAATTTGGGTTCATAATGCGCTGGGAAAACTTCGACTCGCGTGTACAAAAAAGTGTGCTGAAATGTGTAAAGCGATTTGTTGCTGTCGATGCCTTCCTTCCAAGTAAGCTAATAAAGAGCTCTTTACTCAGAACGTAATTAAATTTAGGACATAATTTAAACTAGGATGCAATTAATTTTGCAAAATCATTATTTCGGACGTAGTTGCTCAATGAGAGATTGAGACGTTACTCGTATCCCAATTGGCATCACAGAATTAGCTTAGGCCTCGTGCTTTTTGAATGCAAAAAATGCCTTTGGATTAAAATGAAAAAGTAAAACATCATTACATGTTGCGATTAAAACCTTGTTGGTGAACGCTTTAGAAAGAGATCGTAGTCTGTTTTGCCACTGAAGCCTTTTGGACGATTTTCTTGAAAAAGAGTAATCAGTATCAAATCCTCTTCCGAATTTAATTATTTTGCAAGTTTTAGTTATCCATTAGGTTTTTTTAATTAAAACAAATTAAAACAAAGACGCAAGTGGAAGGCTTATTCACTCGTTTCTTCATAGGTCTTGAGCAATTCGTGCGTTCCACTTTCACTTTCAGTTGCACATTCAGGAACGTTGAATCGTAGCATTTCCGTACACGTTTTGTTGAAAGCAGGTCTCAATTCAAACACCCCCTTACCTGCGTTGCTAGGGACTAAGCGACAGCGTCGAGAATGATGCCACCTTCTTTATGAGCATCTTTTTAAATTGAGATTACTCAAATTTCTAGCTGATTTTAGTTTGACGTTTACTTAAAGTGTACGGGCAGATGAGCTGTAAATATCAAAGCTTTAAGAAAGAAGAATGAACCTCCGAAGTCCATTTCTGGCATTGACCTCGTGAACGCACAGAAGAGGCTCCTAAGGCGGAAAAGGCCGAATCATATCGACAATATTTCCGAAGCTGGTACTTTCGAAGGTCTGACTGTTTTGCCTATTTACTTTTTAGCACCTATATTACATACATATATGCGCAACTTATGTATATATATATACATAATTTGTTTCCGCACACATAGACATGTATCCCACACATGTACTAACATATTAAGTTTGTATATATATAATAAAAAACATATTTTATGTATTAAGATATTAAAATGTTGCCACACACATAGAAGTGTGTCTACAGTCGACTAGCAAATTTTTAATTGCATAAATGAATAGCACAGCCAATGTCTTAGGCGGAGTGGCGTGCTTAACAGATTGCACTGATAACTGATCTGGGCGGTTCTGCTTCCTGCCATTTGACATATTTGATATTAGTTGCTATTTACATTAAGTGGGCTTCTGTTTTGTCAAGATGGATGTTTATGAGCGTTTTTCAACCTATACACTTGGGTGACGCGCGCAACTGTGCGCCCACTACATGCTCTAGCTTGACAGGATAACACCGCTCAACCAGCTTAAGTAATATAGGTGATGCCTATAAGTCGATGAGAAAAAGACAGGTGCCGTGAGCTGAGTAAAAATAATACGAGTGAAATGCATCGAAAATAATAACAAAAATTATTACTGGTTATAATTATACACATATATGTTTATGTTTTTATTTGTGTATTTGTTTATTTATTTATAAATTTATTCATTTGTATATTTACTTCTTTGTCGATATATTTATTCGCATGCTTGTTCGTACAAATATTTATTTATTTATTTCATTTTACTTATTTGTTTATTTATTTGCTTTATTTACTTACTTAATCATTTATTTACTTATTTAATTAATTATTTATTCATATACGAGTGTGAGCAATGTGTTCAGACATATCGGAGATTCACACGCAGGGCAGCGAGAAGACACCTTCAGAGGACACACGTGCACGTGCAGATGATCTCGAAGAATACGAACCCGTTCATGAACGTAGGGTGTCTGCCCTCTTCGTCCTCGTAATTATGATCGGTAAGTACAAGGCTTTCTAGCACCCATGTCATTACTGTTACACACTGTAAATGCTTATAATTCTCGGTGTTGCCATGTTGTATCCATTTGGGTCGGTCTCTTTCCTATTTAAGGCTCCTATGCCTTCGTAATTTGAACTTTGAACAACCCTTCCATTAGGCATATATACTGCGAGCTATTTTACAAACTTTTCCAACTGCTCTCCAACAGGACCGTTTGGGTGAAGTAAATGGTTGAGACTATGCATGGACAACCGAATCTTTCCATCCCTCCAACTGAACAGGAACTCATAAATTCAAGGGCTTTTGGGTAGTCATCTGCAGCCGATAAGTCAAGAACGTCAAAAATAAAAACGGAAAATTTTAGAAAATCCAAAAGAATTGCTCACAACGTAAAATCTTCAGATCGTTGGCCTTTTAAGCATTTGTTGCTCACCAAAAGCACTTTTTTCTGTTGTTCCTTGCACAACTTAGAACTTTCGATTCAAAATCTGTGACTTCTTTCCCCACAGAACTTAATGCAAAAACGACAACAGGCAAAATTTTCGAAAATTACGTTTCTTTGACTAGCCGCACTCTCATTAATTAACATTTAAATATCCTCTCCACACTAAGTTCCCTCATCAAATCGCTGCAGAAAACCTTCAAAAATCTACTGATCTAAAATTCTGTTCCAAAGTTTTTTTTCTCGCGAACATGTTGCAGCGATTAGAACGCGCTTTTTTGCCGAGTATTGACTAACCGTCACAGCAAACGGATGCGGGCAATGATTTGTTATGCGGGTGGACAGCGAAACCCGAAATGAGTTTATTTGGTTGGTTGAGGAGTGTCGTCGTGCCCGCAAAACCGTTGCATGTGCCGCTCCATTTTAAATATCCTCTCCACACTAAGTTCCCTCATCAAATCGCTGCAGAAAACCTTCAAAAATCTACTGATCTAAAATTCTGTTCCAAAGTTTTTTTTCTCGCGAACATGTTGCAGCGATTAGAACGCGCTTTTTTGCCGAGTATTGACTAACCGTCACAGCAAACGGATGCGGGCAATGATTTGTTATGCGGGTGGACAGCGAAACCCGAAATGAGTTTATTTGGTTGGTTGAGGAGTGTCGTCGTGCCCGCAAAACCGTTGCATGTGCCGCTCCATTTTAAATATCCTCTCCACACTAAGTTCCCTCATCAAATCGCTGCAGAAAACCTTCAAAAATCTACTGATCTAAAATTCTGTTCCAAAGTTTTTTTTCTCGCGAACATGTTGCAGCGATTAGAACGCGCTTTTTTGCCGAGTATTGACTAACCGTCACAGCAAACGGATGCGGGCAATGATTTGTTATGCGGGTGGACAGCGAAACCCGAAATGAGTTTATTTGGTTGGTTGAGGAGTGTCGTCGTGCCCGCAAAACCGTTGCATGTGCCGCTCCATTTTTTTGACAGATCACTTATTGAGTGAAGCTGAAATGCAAACTACAAAATCTCTCTTGACTTGTTCTCTTCTCGGATCATCAACATGGAAGCTTTTTAGAACTATGTTCGATCAAAATAATCCGTTCATATGAAAGTGTTTACGTCTAAAAACGAGTCTCTTTTTGCGTGGTAATCGTATATTTAGCTCGTTCATAGATACGCACTTTCATCCGCACATAATGCATCATTTAAAGGATAGCCAATGAAAACTCCGAATCTTTTCCATTTTCTTTTTGAGAACACTGCTCTGCTCATTACTACATCGCGTTTGTATTTTGCGGTTCTTCATGACCGCTGTTTGCAGATGCGCAAAATTAACGAGAACGATACTATACATAAATATTTCGGTTCACAACTGTTCAGATTCATAAATGCATGATGAAAATTCAGAGCGATTAGAATGCCCTCGTCAGGCCATTGAAAATGTCATAATGACGACGAATTTGTAGAATTTTCTGTGGTGGGGGGTAAGCATCACAGCCACCAATGCCTTGACGAAAAGCCAAACTAAAGTTTTAATTACTCAAATTTGAGGCCTTTGCTATGTTTATGGCTCAATGAGCCGAAGCGTCAGCATAAATATTCTATACCTGTCATCCCATTGGATGCATTTGAAAGTTTTCAACAGCAACGACCTGGTTTATCCCACATATCCATCTAAAAGTGTTACACCCTGTAAGTGTCACTTACCAAACCGCCGATACAAACGGCATTTCCCAACAGCGAGCGGGAACGCGTCTATAGCCGCAGCAGTTACCTACTCCTCGCCGGTATTTCGCAACATTCCGGCCCGTGGATCACCGTCTGGCAAATCTCGGACTTCATCATTTCTAACGCTTGCGTGAGGATTACTTCAGCTGCCAGAAATGTTGCGAGATAATGACGAATGTGTCGCATCACATGGTCTGATTGACGAGCTTTTATTATTTTTTAGTAACTGAGAGTTCCACCTGCAAGGTGTGTTTTTTCAGCTGGCTATTTCTAATTATTAGAAACTGCACATTGTTTATTTAGGCATTTCCTTTTCAAAATATTTTCCAACACTTCCGGAGTCCCGAGGGAGGTCCAGTATGTGTTTCTCGTACTCTCTTGAACTGAAATTATAGTAATGGGCACGAAACGAAGAGCAAAACTGCTGTGACTCATCACGCAAATAAAATTGCGAAGAACAATAATCTCTAACTTCAAAAGCACTTTCATTTTACTGAGCCAAAAATTGCCTTAAATGTAGAGAGCGCGCGGTTTAGCAATTAATTTTCGGAATTCGATAGTTCGCAACTTTCTAATTTTAAACCCCAGTTAGCATATTGAAATACTGTTTTGGTATACTCTTTTTAATGTTGATTAGCTGCTGTAAATTGCAGTTTGTTAGTTTAATCTTGATCTTCATGATCTGTAGAAGCTGTAAGAACGGAACCTTTTGAGGCGTTGGGAAACTTCTAGACTGCTGGGGAGAAGGGAGTGGAGGGCGTGAAGGGGATGGGGGGTGGTCGAGCTTCCCCTTCCTTTTCACAAAGGTGTGCCATGAATTCAACGACACTGCAAGGTTCTTGGTCAGATGTTGATGTCGTTTTCTCCACAAAGAAATAGCAGTCTATCAACCGGAAACCCAGACCACTAATATGTGTCCTGATGGCGGTATCAACCGGAAACCCAGACCACTAATATGTGTCTTGATGGCGGCAGTTCAGTGATCGCCCATTCCGCACCGATTGTTTCAGGGTATACGGCGGGCGGTGCGTTTTTAATGCAGCTATGGGAGAATTGGACGTTTATGGAATCTTTTTATTTCTGCTTTGTAACTGTCACAACGATAGGTATGTCATTCTTGAAGTTTTTATTCGTTCATGAAAAACGTGATCTAGATTGTAACGTTCCACATTCGCCGCAAAACCCTTAGCTGATTGAGCTGTAGCTGACTCGTTCACTTGTTTCTGGACTGTTTCAACCCAGTAGCTGCACCAGGGCCTATAGCAAATCGAAAACGTTAGGCGCGATTGGGGGTATGCAGCGCGAGACGAACGTGTGGATAAATCAGTGAGGAAGGCGCGTGCTGCATACACAAGCACATGTCGCGCGTCTTACGTTTCTGACCTTTTATGCTCACACTTTCTTGCAAAAAAGAATTCTTATTCCATGTTAGACAAATAATTGTTTCAGTCAAAGCCTGAGCTCCACTAAAGTGGCCCGTGGGATTCACCACAAAATATCAGCCAGAAAGTAATCTGGTTCCTTTTCCCGTTCCAAAGCACAGCTTCATGGGTCGTTGACTTTGACCGCAAAACACAAAACATTTCACGAATCGCTTACTTTGATCATAAAGGAGAGAAGACAAAGCGATGATACTCGTGACTGCGCTCATTTTTTCGTGCAAGCTACACTTCAAAACACAAAACATTTCACGAATCGCTTACTTTGATCATAAAGGAGAGAAGACAAAGCGATGATACTCGTGACTGCGCTCATTTTTTCGTGCAAGCTACACTTCAAAACACAAAACATTTCACGAATCGCTTACTTTGATCATAAAGGAGAGAAGACAAAGCGATGATACTCGTGACTGCGCTCATTTTTTCGTGCAAGCTACACTTCAAAACACAAAACATTTCACGAATCGCTTACTTTGATCATAAAGGAGAGAAGACAAAGCGATGATACTCGTGACTGCGCTCATTTTTTCGTGCAAGCTACACTTCAAAACACAAAACATTTCACGAATCGCTTACTTTGATCATAAAGGAGAGAAGACAAAGCGATGATACTCGTGACTGCGCTCATTTTTTCGTGCAAGCTACACTTCAAAACACAAAACATTTCACGAATCGCTTACTTTGATCATAAAGGAGAGAAGACAAAGCGATGATACTCGTGACTGCGCTCATTTTTTCGTGCAAGCTACACTTCAAAACACAAAACATTTCACGAATCGCTTACTTTGATCATAAAGGAGAGAAGACAAAGCGATGATACTCGTGACTGCGCTCATTTTTTCGTGCAAGCTACACTTCAAAACACAAAACATTTCACGAATCGCTTACTTTGATCATAAAGGAGAGAAGACAAAGCGATGATACTCGTGACTGCGCTCATTTTTTCGTGCAAGCTACACTTCAAAACACAAAACATTTCACGAATCGCTTACTTTGATCATAAAGGAGAGAAGACAAAGCGATGATACTCGTGACTGCGCTCATTTTTTCGTGCAAGCTACACTTCAAAACACAAAACATTTCACGAATCGCTTACTTTGATCATAAAGGAGAGAAGACAAAGCGATGATACTCGTGACTGCGCTCATTTTTTCGTGCAAGCTACACTTTCACAAATTCATAGTTTATTCCAGAAATGCAATGGTCAGTATAAGGTCAGAAAAGCGCATTGATGTACTACTGCATATCTTTATTCAGTTTACTGTAAATGTGGCTGCAGTGCTATGCTAGGTAGGCGTCATAGTTGATGACTGCCGCAGCTTTACTTCAGACTGTTGCAAAGCAGTTAACACAAATATTAGAACACTTTGTGTCGGATGAAATGAAAGGAAGCTTTTAATAACATGATCTCGCTACAATACGAGAGGTTTTCATCTGTGTGACATAAAGAAAAATGTAATGCCAACTACAGTCTAATTACAATGGTACCCGCTGTAGTTAGATGCTGTTTTCCACTCCAGTTAATCAAATATGTTCCAGGTTTCGGCGATATTGTACCTCAAAATGTCGACTTTTTACCCGCAACGCTCGCCTATATAATTGTTGGCCTTATTATCACAACTATGTGCATTGGTGAGTTTCATGCTAAAGTGCTGCTCATAAAGAAAGCGGTTGACGATTGATGCCGCACATTTATTTTTTTTCCATGACTTGTTTACAAAGACAGGGCAAACTTGAAAAAAATTGATCGCTGTAGCGTGCGAATTGGTACTGGCCGCATGCATCAGAATACAGCAGAAGTTAAATGGTGACTAGAATCTGTATCATGAAAATATAGCGCAATAACTGTAGCATGCTACAACAAAGGTGGATACCCAGTTGTATGAAGTGGTGTGATAGGCGTCAATTTTTGAAAAAATTTTCTCGTTAAAAAATGCAATTGTTACCACCTTATTTTTCTGCGGATACTTCTCGATACCATTGGCTACCAAATTCCAAAATATTTTTAAAATTCGGACGGAGCTTTTAATGTCTTGATTTTGCTTGCCAATTTCGCTAAACTACTCCATATATGGATAATAAACGTTCTCTGAGATCTTCCTAAAGGTAATCACCTGTGCAAAATAACCATCTCTCATTTGAAAGAATGCTCGATCACCGGTTTTCAACTTGATGATGTAATGTTTTGATCGCCTTGATATTTCGTGGTTTACATAGTTCTCTATGCACTACGTCGTGCAGGTCGGGTTTTGCGATCATACCCCCAATTGATTACTTGCTGTAAAACTTTATCGTAGAGTAGAGTTGACTTTGCTTTTCTTGTCAATATCTGCACTAATCGCTATCAGATAGAAAAACGCATTGTAAACAGCGTCCGCTGTTTTATTTCGTTTCAACTTTGGTCACCACATTTGATGCGAGTACTTTGTAATTTTTTTCCAGATTTGGTTGGAAGTGCGTATATTCGCGATATTCATTTCTATGGCCGAAGTCTAGGCCGAAGTTTTATGACAATTGGAGGCAAAGTGGTCCATTTAGGAGAGGTATGCTATTTACAATACCCACATTAGAAGTCGTCTTTGTTATTGCTAAAATTTCTTTTTTCCCTCTTTTTGCCAAATCATACAATTTCAAGTCGAACAAATGTGAAATATCTGAGTGGAAGACGACTTAATTTTTTATAATTGTTAGGCTTCAAACTTTTGTCTTTTTTCACTTTTGTAATCGAAAACGTCTAATGGGAGTGTCGTCAGAGTACTCTGAATAGCGATTTTAAATGAATGTAGACTTCGATTAATATGTCTGCATAGACAAACATTTCATAAAAGCAAAAAGGCCTAAATATTGTTTCAATACGTTGGCCATTCGTTGTATGTGAATCGATAGATACTGGTTCGATTCCTTATTAAAAATTTGCTCGAAAACCGTTCTTTATTGATATGACGCTCATAGTTGCATATTGCAAAGAAATGAGCAGAGCTATTTGTCAATATCTGCACTAATCGCTATCAGATAGAAAAACGCATTGTAAACAGCGTCCGCTGTTTTATTTCGTTTCAACTTTGGTCACCACATTTGATGCGAGTACTTTGTAATTTTTTTCCAGATTTGGTTGGAAGTGCGTATATTCGCGATATTCATTTCTATGGCCGAAGTCTAGGCCGAAGTTTTATGACAATTGGAGGCAAAGTGGTCCATTTAGGAGAGGTATGCTATTTACAATACCCACATTAGAAGTCGTCTTTGTTATTGCTAAAATTTCTTTTTTCCCTCTTTTTGCCAAATCATACAATTTCAAGTCGAACAAATGTGAAATATCTGAGTGGAAGACGACTTAATTTTTTATAATTGTTAGGCTTCAAACTTTTGTCTTTTTTCACTTTTGTAATCGAAAACGTCTAATGGGAGTGTCGTCAGAGTACTCTGAATAGCGATTTTAAATGAATGTAGACTTCGATTAATATGTCTGCATAGACAAACATTTCATAAAAGCAAAAAGGCCTAAATATTGTTTCAATACGTTGGCCATTCGTTGTATGTGAATCGATAGATACTGGTTCGATTCCTTATTAAAAATTTGCTCGAAAACCGTTCTTTATTGATATGACGCTCATAGTTGCATATTGCAAAGAAATGAGCAGAGCTATATATAGCTTGGCCAGGAATGGGATGGATCTGGGTTGTCTAAAGCTGTAATTTATAGCAGTTGACCTAGTTGCATTATAATAAAAACTTTTATGAAGTCAACAATAAATGCCAAATGGTTAGTGCATTTGAGAAGAATACCGTTGGAATAGCAGTTGTTCGATGATTGCAGGTGTTTGGCTATGTGGCGTTTCTACAGAAGAATTACGGCCTAACACCGGAACAGTTGGACAAACTGGCACATTTACCAGAGGAATACTTATTAGATTGCCTCATCAATGGAAGGCAACCTGATCTTAACTGGATTGGTAATCCTTTTATTCATCGAAAAAATTTACGAGCTTTTGTTTTCCTGTAATGTACTTCTTTTAGTGGCTTTAAAAAATTCGCGACCTCGCTAACTGTGAAATGTAATGAAATTAACCGCTTTTGAAACTTAAGCTGTCATACAGGAAAATGGCTGGATAACGTGAATTATTGTGGAAATATCCCGGAATTTGTCCTTGTTTTCGCTCTACACGCACGATATTTATAAAGGTTTTGGCAATCAATCTTGAGAAACCTTTTCCTCTAAAGCATCTGTTGTGAACTTTAGTATCCGACTCGAAAAGAGACGGCCGATTACACCTTGGAGCTTACATCTCATATCGCCGTGCTTAGGGAAGGAGATCATCCGAACGGCGAACGCCGAGCTTAGGGAAGGAGATCATCCGAACGGTGTTATCATCATCTCTATCGCCTGTCTCGGATCTGTTCTCATGACGTTGCTCTCCGATCACGGAAACCCATTCTTCCCTATTCATTTCGGTCGCAAGCGTGGCGCAACCATCGCTGACCAAACATTTTCGCCGTTAGCTCTGTCCACCGAGTCTTTGATCGGCCCTCTTCATCAACCTCAGCTGGAAAGGAGGTGTCTCTGTCGACGTCGAGCAGTTATTGACTTATTTATTCTTTGCAGACCAATGGTTTGTCTTTGGCTACAGGGCGTCAGAACCTTAGGATAGACTACAGCAGCTCCAAAAGGAATCCAGCAGAATCGGGCTCGAAATGAAGCTATGGATGCCAAGCAGTCCTGTCCTGCATTGACACTATTCCTCGGTGATCAAGGTATTGAAGAAGTTTGAAGCTGCGTCTACTTAGAACACGAGCCGAACTGCGCCGATAATTTCGAAGGTGGAAGCAGTAGACGGTAAAAAGTACCGTGGTCCAGTAAATTCAAAACTATACTCTTTGACGATGGTCTGTCGATGGACACAAAGGCCGAGTTGTTCCATTCTATAGTCTCACCCGCTATGGTGTATGGAGCCGAATGTTGGCCGACAACAAATCTGATGGAGAGAAACTGCCTTTGAGGCAAAGGGCAATGGAACGCAGAATCAATAAGTTATCCCATTCAGATCGAATCAGCTCTGAAGAGACCAGACGTCGTACGAAGTTTAGTGACGTACATCCAGGAACTGCATGTTCACAAACGTGAATTGGCTGTTCACCCAGCGCGCATAACTGGCAACATGTGAAACACAAGGCTCACTCATTTGGCAACCTCTCGACAGAAGCGATGTTGTTCTCTCTTAGAAATTCTCTTGGCTTTAAATAGAAACGATGTTATCTGTTGGTGATCCCCAAAAATATCTAAAACTCTAGCTTTTAAGTTCACACTACTGAACGTCGTAATTTTAGGTGGTCGTCCGTATGTGCCGCCCGATATCTACTATTTTAAATGGATCGAGCATCCACGCACATTGTCTTTTGCGTCAGAGCGTGTGCTGGCCAGTATGGAATCGTTGGATTTGAATACAAGCAAGTGCAGCACTGCTAGGACGCTCACTCCACGCGAATACTATCAAAGGATATTACTACAGTACTGTAAACAGGTGCAGCCGGATGATGCAGTTCGCAATGTGGATCATACTGAAATGTGATATTTAGTACGAGAGGATCATGTACACCTTTAAACTGTTCATACTCATGACATTTCATTAAATGACAAAGTGCGTGCTTGAGCATCAAAGAAGATGAATTTCGCAATAACTTGAGTGTACGGTTCTTTCGATCATATTTTATCATTCTATGCCACGGTACACCATTGTCATTCGAGGCGCACCACTGCCCACTTTCGAAACTTATTTATACCCACTTATGTTGAATGACCGGGTGGAAATGCATATTGGAGTGCCAAACGATAAATACATGGAATATATATTGGTCTTTGTAGTTCCATCTCTCATTTATATGATGTTACAACGGGCTAGTGATATCGTGGAGGAACGCTTTAATTGCCTGTTCGCTTAGGACCCGTTTATTAAATCTAAACAAGATTATGTTTGGCATGGGAGTTCAATCAGGTATTTTTCAGATATTCAGACTATGGTGACAGAGTAATTTTCCCTTAGCTAAAGCATTTTCCTAATCATTTTCCAGTGTTCTAGTGCGAAGGTAAATTGATATTTACGCATACTTTTGATGTTTTCTGATTTAGGCGGTTATATATTTGTCCGTAACCTTCAAATCAGCTATGAGAAAAAGATCAGAATTGGCACCTGTTGATCATATCCGTGAATTCAATTTGATTGATTCCCCGGAAAATCCTGATGGCTTTCATTGCGTGACATGCTCTGGTTGTTAGTTGTACTAGATAGTATGGTTACCGTATTTTTATGGTCTTACGACGATTTATGCAAAATTCAAATCCGCCAATACATCTCATCGTCCGACAAGTTTATTTTTAAAGTCGTTGCGAAACATTCCATCTTTTTTTTCATATGTGATCCTCCCGGGCATGTTTTAAACACCGGGTTGTCGTATATGTGTCATTCTTTTTGTGCGAGCTTAGTCTGACGGAAATGTGAACATCGGCAAAGCTTATTGTGGTTTGCTTGAAGAACAAAGAATTATTTCGGATAGAGCTCGCCTGACTTTGGGAGGAAAACACAACTCCTTCCCCCCTTCCGCCTCCAAACTCCTCTCCCATCTTCGCTCCCCCCCCCACCTCCTATAGAGTATTACTTATTGTGAAGATTTCTTCTTTTTAGCTGATAATCTGATCAAACTGAGCCTTACATGCACCGTTCCCTTCCACGCATCTTTAGCAATGTAACCACCTGAATAGACCCGCCAACTGGCATCCTCATGAATATTGCGGCCAAGGGGCTGTCTTCGAATTTACACGGTGTACACATTACCCATTTGCACCAAGTTCACAAAAAACAGCATACGATATGTGAGATTTTGTGCGATGTTTAAAGCATGCCACCCTCTCATGTGAGTGCATATAATATATCAGTCATCGCTGTTGTCTCGCGTTTAATGCTTTGAACGTTTTCATCGAAGCGACTCGACTGATTTCGCAAATACCGTACTCTTCGATAAATGTGAAGAGGAATCTGCCTGTTGTCCTCATTGGCCAAAGATTTAAGGCTAAAGATTTCTAAGTTGCGCATGATTCTCTTAGGACCGTTTGTTTTTCCGATGCATTTGTGTATGACAGCGCCAATTTGTATGCAACAAATGGATGTGAATATGATGAAGATAAATACGACAAAGCATCGGAATAAGATAAAGCAGGAAAGGATTGATGGCTGAACGCAACGTTGAAACATATGATCGATCAAGTGGACAGTAACATGAAGGCGGATATCGAAAATATAGAGTGCACTAGATTGGCAAGATGTAAATGCGTATATGCGGATTTCGTTGAAAATGGTAGCAGTCAATGGTCATTTTTGATGCTGACTTTAAGTGAGTCATTTTGACAGATTTATTCACATAGCCTTCAATGAACAAATGCACTATTGTTGGGTGAATATTAGCCTTTAATTAGTTTTGCATAGAGCGTTCATAAATCGAGCAAGCGTATCAAATTCTACGCATCTGAATACGTTACACTCGATCGACATTTCAACGACAGTCGCATTAAAGGGATTAATTTTGAAGTATTTCTGCAAACAAAATAAAGTACATTGTTGATCCTGGTCAGCAGTGATCGTAGCAAATCGTAAGCGTAAAATAACTCTTCAATAAGATTATGCATTTGACGCTATCCGTATGGACAAAAATGTATGCATGGCGCATTGCTCATGTTTGCAACTTGCTAAAGTTGTTTGGCGACGGTTGTTTGATTCCTGAACAACGTTTTGTCAATTATGTATATATATCGTATGGTTCGACTAAGGGAACTGTTATGTGTAATCTGAGTATGTTAAGAGGATGCTTGTATTATGTTTGTTAAATGTTGCTTCTTTCATTACGTTGTTTGCTCCTCCTCGAAATGTTCTTTTTTCTAAGTTGAATTTCCATTAATTTGTTCAGAGTAGAAACTGCCACAATAAAGCTCACTTCGACACACGCTCGAATAAGCAGATAATATTAGCAACGTTGATAGCAAGTTTTTTCCTTTTTGAATCCCTAACAATAATATTTCACTACGGACATCGTTCTGAATCGTATAAGGCAGTCTTTCTAGTGCGCGCTTATTTAGTGCGTGTATCCCATTGCACATGCATTATTTACTTCGTTGCCCATTGCGCCAAAAAAAAAAAAAAAAACACTAAGATGGATGAAAATATATTGACGCAGTTATGCGCGAATTTTTTTTTTCGCTGAAAAAGAATTTGGCCATCCCCTGGCGACGATTGTCGTGCTACTTTAAAGTTCACCTACAGTTGATGAAACAATGCTGTGAGCAGGACACTATATTTGTTACACATGGATTTCTGCCAAAATCTCTGCTGAGCTACCTCGGTTTGTTAGGACTATCTTTGTGCTCTATTTGCCCTAATCGTGTAAATTCTGACACATGAAGATTGCTTATGAAAATGCTAGTAAAAGCAGGTGAACAGACTCGTTCAAATCGGTAAAAGAAATTGTTGTAAATCTCTATCGTATCAGACCTATGTCCTATACATATGTCACATAAACAATGAGATAAGTAGGCCATCCTTTGAGGCTGTATGCAATACAGCGACCGGTGATTTTTCTTATTTGCGTTATAACATGAACCGGTTTGGGAGCTACATTGGCTACTTCTCGTCGATTAATGAAATTCAGTGACGTGAGAGCCTTGGAGGTCCGAAAAATGATGCCGGTTTACGCACATATTACGTGGCAAGTGACCGCCTTTATAATTTGTGTTTTACACGTTTGGACTATGCCGTTTACTTACTTTGCCTTTACTTGTGTTGGCCAAAGTTTGTTTTGTTAATAAGGCATAAGTGACAAAATTCAAGTAAACCATTACAGTTCCCTACTTCACGGTGCTTGCCAGTGTCAAAATGCCCTTTGTTGGAGGTAGAGTTGTTTTGCGCAGCTAGCAGTCTCCATAACCTGTCACAATTGCTTCAATATGTTCGTCTGATTTGTTTCTAAAGCCCTTTTACATTCGCAAGCGACAGTGTTCCTGCATATAGCGCTGTGTCGTATTTATGTGTGACAGAAGACAACAAAGGGTGTCTTAAAAGAAAAGCATCTACCGTTTCACGTCATCATATACACTACCGGTTGGTCAGAGAGAATATTTAATATTACGCAACTGAAAGCTGCAAATAGAACTGCGCGAAAGCAACAGAAATTGTTGCTGTTTACCAATATGACATTAACTCCCTTCTGACACAGCATCCGATAAAGGACGGCCAAGGCCAACACTTGCCAATTGCCTGAAAGATTTATTTGAGGCGTAGATTTCGGGCATAAAATATTGCAACTTATAAATAAAAACGTCATCTTATAGTGCAGAAATCAGAATACTTATAAAATGCAATTGACACTGTGTCCAACCACTAGCTGTCGAAAGTACAACGAAGCAGTCGAGAGTCGAACTCCAGTTTCTTGCTTACCGGGCGAGGGCCCCAATCTCTGAACTACTGCTGCACTTTCCACTTCATTCTGAAAATCCTTGCGAGTGCTCTATTCTCTATACTTTCCACTGCCACAGGTTATAACCAATATCAATAGTGGTGCGGGCCTCACCTAAAAATTTTGGCCCTCAGCAAAAACCTTCTAACCATAATGATAAACGAAGGATCGCCAATAAGTGATGAAAACCGAAGGGTCGCCAATATGTGTCGACCTCTAACTGTATGAAGCAACGAGAGTTGGGGGCGGAGGTTAAGCGCGTCCGAAAGAGCACTGAACGCTCTTTTAGAATCACTGTAACCTGACTGATACTTCTGTAAGAGGTCGGTTTCTCAGAGGATGCGCAACTGATGAAAAACGAAGGGTCGCTAATATATGTCGACCTATACCTGCTTGAAGAACAAGATTTGGGTAGGGGGTTTAGGCGTTTCTGAAAGAGCATTTAAAGCTCCATCAGAATCGCTAATAACCTGAAATACAACCTAGCATTTCTAAAAGAGATCAGATTCTCATAGAATGCGCAACTGATGAAAAGCGATACCGATTGTGACCTGTGGCAGTGGAAACTACAACGGATCAGCCGGAAGTCAAACTCGAATCTCTCGCTTACCGGGCGAGGGCTCTACTCTCCGAACTACTGCTCGGAGTGTAGATCTAAATGAATACCTCATTCTTTGAGGAACTGGTCTCTTAAAAGTATCAGGTTTCGTCGTAGGTTATTGATGATTCTCATAATGCTTTCAATGCTCCTTCATGTGCGTGGAACTCCGTCGGCGAATCTTGTTCCTTCATGCAGTCATAGGTCGACTTATATTGGCGGCCCTTCTCTTTTCATCTCTTATTCGCGACCTTTCGTTTTTCATTGTGGTTAGAATATTTGTGTTGGGAGCCTTATATTTCTTAGGTGCAGCTCGTACCACTATTGATAGTGATTGTGACCTTTAGCAGTGGGACGTATAGAGAGTAGAGCCTTTGCAAGGATCTTCAGAAAGCAGTGAAAAGCGCGAAGTACTTCATAGAGCACAGCTCTCGCTGGGTGGTCGGGAGAACATTGGTGTTGTACGCCTGCTGGTACAAGGAGGCGTACAACACCAATGTTCTCCCGACCACCCAGCGAGGGCTGTGCTCTATGAAGTACTTCGCGCTTTTCATTGCCAGAGGTCACCCACAGTATCAACAGTTTCTACTGCCAGAGGTCACCCACAGTATCAACAGTGGTGCGAGCCGCACATGGAAAAATATAAGGCTCTCAACACAAGAACTATGACAGGATTGAAATTGTGCACCTTCTTACAAGGCTCATCTCGAAAGCAGTTCCATGCACTTGCGCATCACGACTTTATGCGCTGAAAGCACCAGATATACTAAGGAAGAAGAGAAAGATGCGATGAAGGCGCTAAGAAATGCTCCGTATATTGCAAAGGAAATTGTCTTTCCTTAAGTGGTTGTTCAGCGACATAAAAGGTGCTTTCGATCACACAACTATGCCCTAAAAGTGGTGCATTTTGTAGCCGTCCGTGATAGAGCACATCTCTTCTGTCGCTGTCAGGAAGGAAGGGGAATACAATGAGTGCTTTGACTCTGAGCTTTTTGATTTGTTTACCCTGCAAACAAAGTTGCATATCTGCATTTGGCTGGCAGCACATTTTATTGACTAGTAGCTTGTAAGCACAACGAATTCTCAATTGTATTTGCTGAACATGTGCTAATTAGTAATTTCTGACAGTTGTTCCACTCCGATACACTAGCCATTGCTGCTATGTAAAGTAGCCTGAAGTATTTAACTAGAAATGACTCGAGCTAGGCCACCACAGGGAATGTTGAATGGAGAAGGAGCGAGCGTGCTCAACATTTGGGTATTTGTGGAGACATTTGGGAACTTTTGCCTTCTTTTATTGCGATGTTTATTTCTTCATCAAGTAATCATCCAATCATATTTACAATGACCGGCTCAGATAGTGGACTAGCGAGGGAGTCGTCGTTCTGCCCCTTTCTTTCTATTCGGCATCTATATAGAGAAAATGAAACAGTAGTTATTTTCACAAGCTCAGAAACAACTCTTTCCTAGGTGTACCGCCATCTAACAAAAACTGTCAAACCTCATCATTTGGCACC
Organism: Toxocara canis; assembly: GCA_000803305.1. NCBI lineage: Eukaryota > Metazoa > Nematoda > Chromadorea > Rhabditida > Toxocaridae > Toxocara > Toxocara canis. Next base: position 205,131 of record JPKZ01001740.1, read on the forward strand.
TTCCGAATAATTATTTATATGTGCATCACTAAATTCGGAAGTTTGTCACCTTCAAGTTTACAAATGTCATTTGCGATTGCGCAACCCCAATTACAAATATGAGATACAATTCCCTTTTTTTGCCTCAAACTCGAAATGCGTTGCTTCGCATCGCATGATTCAACACAAGAAACACTTCGAGTTTAGCGAAGAAATCACTCGAACCTCAAATCGCCGCAAAGCCTTCTCAGAAAGGCTTCACTATTCACTGCAAGTCCCTAAGAAACGTTCATTTCAGCTGTATTCGAAGTCCACACTATGACAATTTGAATGGAATAAAGGATGAGAGTGAGCGTTAACAAGAGGTATGCGCATACGCTCGCTGTTGTTACCCGGGTAACCGAAGTTATTTGCGAGCAACACTGTAGTAATACGCATAAAGTAATGGGAATGCAATGAACCCATACTAGGGGATGCATGCTCGCTATCGCTTATCGAGCAACACGCGAGCAACCCTATAAAACAAGCGTTTCTGTTCAGGCGAACGCAATTACGAGCTCGTCAAACTCTCGACCATACATGTTTGTATGTGGCTGCGACTATTCACTTATATTGCTTATTTGCTCGCAGTTCAAGGCAGTTGAATTCTAAAGCAGTTGGTTTACTTGCAAACAAAGCTTATTCCCGTCTGAAACTACATTGGTCGATTTTGGGAGTTCATCAATTCTTACAATTACAATATAAGACCAGCATAAATTTACATATGAGGAAACCTTCATATGCAAACCTATGTTTGTCTTGAGTGATATTGGTGCAAAAAGTATTTCTTAGGCTGAACAGAGCGTTCACATCGAGTAGACTCTTGCTAAGAGGTAACATCGGTTTGGCAACAACGAATGTTGCTTTTTTTGGTGCTTCTGCACTTCATCACGAAGAGGCCGCATGTTAGTCACAATGCGTTTGTTCGTCAGCAGCGATACTACGGTATTTACCTTAATTAGCATAATGTGTCTAAAACAATAAGGGTCAGTTTAAAATGAGGGATTTGTTCGGCACAGGGAATTTTTTCGGGCAGTTACGAACGAAAGACCATGAAGTATGCCTTGAATAAAGCAAGCGGTAAACATATAGATAGATGACTTCTCGATAGTATTACATCAACACCTCCAAGCGCTTAGAAAGCTTCCCTATATAAGCAATAATGCGCGACAGCAGGAACCATCTTTCATAGTACTGTGGTCTCGCCTGCTTGTTTATTTGCACTAGTTAATGTACAAATAATCATTTTTTTTTGTAACCTCATATGGTTCGTACTCGACTGTTAAAAAAGAGAAATGTTGAAGGCGGTAACGATTTCAATTAGCTGTACAAATACTCTTCACTGTAATATTTCTGAGCAAAATTAGGCAGCGATTTTGATGTAATGATTCGAAATATCGAACTCGCGTTATCATAACTCGTGCCAAAAAAGCGATTCCGCGGAAATGGACCTCAGCCGAGTTCCTCGGAGAAGACATCCATTTCAAAAGATGCCTCCTCAAGGAGGTAAGAATGCTAGCGTGCTCCAGCTGAAAATTGCAAGCGTTCATCCAACTTTTTAGAAAAACTCAGCTCGAAGTTTAATTTTTGTGTTGCAATAAACGAATGGTTCTTTTTCATTTAGCAGGATCAACTTAAACCCTATGAGAAACACAGCAAAGCACATCAGCTCAAATGTTGATCTGCTTTTCGTACTATGCCAGATTTGCTGTAGCCAGCGCAATGGAAACAATACAATCAGTTTTATTCTTGAGTAAATGAGCTTCTCGAACACTCCGATCCCCTTTCATCAGCTTACTTCATCATCTTACAAAATAATGATTGAAAGCTAAGTATGATGATCGGTATAAAGAGGCGCCATAGTAGTGCCCAACGTCATGTTGCTTTTTTCCACTGTCTTGAATGCTAATTGGTGGGACTAACGTGATAGCTGTAGTGCACCTGTCGTCCATTGTGATGCGCAGTACAGCAATTTGTTTGTTGTTCTTGAAATTGCCGAGTTTCCCATTTTTATGAACGCTGACAGCTTCCATGACTAAGCAGTAGTATGTGTAACAAGCACATCAGATGTGTAATTTAGTAGTGAAACAGCAAATGCTCGTTTGCTACGTAACAAATTCCATGATCTCCCCATGATGAGAAAATTCATGATCTACATTTGCTACATACCGCCAGAACAGATAAAAGCAATGAGGGAGGTTGAGAGCAAAAGTGGTTTGTAGACTGGTAAACGCAAAAATTTTCTGCCCGTAATTTTCTTTCCAAAACCCTCCTTACCCTCTGAAAAAAAAACGGAAATTTCTGATGATTTCTGCATTGGTTTTGCTGCTAAATCGGTCTATTTTCTTTGACTGTGAATACCCAACCAGGATCATTAAATCGCTAATTCTTTTAAAAAAATATCTCTCAGTCAAATTTATCGTCAACTTATAATACATGTTTGTTATGTTCTCCTATGCTTATGTTTCCATGATCGCATATACTTTTATTCTGAAAATTCTTTGCTTTTTTATCTTTGGCATTTTCGGTTCGCTTGAGTGTTCTTGAGACTTCATAGTTTCTTCATTCTGGTATTGTCTGACGTCAGTAATCTACTAATGTAATCATCGTTCGCATTGCATTTTGCTTTTGCTATTAGGGAATGTTAGAAACACCTTATTTTGGGCAAAATTAGAGCCGACAGAAGATTTTTTTTGCGGAAATAAATGCTCAGTGTAAAAATCAAATTATTTATGACTTAATTATGGTGAACAGTGCTGTCTTCACTAAAACTTTTAATTTCTTTGTAAAACGTAATATAAGACAACAACTACACAACTGAGGTCAATCGAACAAATCGAAAAAATTTCCTAATTGATTTATGAGTGCACGCCAATTCCGCCACTATTCTCTATGCGATACGTTCGTTCGTGGGGCATCTTCATGTTTTAGCTCAAGGAAAACAATTTCCTCTAAAGCACCTGTCATTTTAATTTTTATGAGGATTTTTTAAAAAGCATTCTGCGCTGACAGTAACCAGAAGCGGCGTTGCCACGTTCTTTCATGCTTCATTTGACTGTGCTTTTCGGCGAGTGGTCATTGTTGTGCGTGCGTTACCGGTCTTTGCATAATGTGAATGCTCAGTAAAGTATGTTATCTGGATGCACAATTAGTGAATTTTAAGTTCCATGTGCCAACTTGCTCATAGCGAAAATTTTTTCAGTCGTTCTTGTTGAAGTGAAGATCATCCGTTGTTGCTTATATTATTTGCATTGACTTCATGCGTGGTTTTTTTTTTTTGCGTTTTGCATTGTTACGCCATCTTTATCAATTCTGCTGAAAAAAGAACTGGTGTGCAAGAACGAATTTTGTGGAGGAAAGTGCGAGTTCGATGTTGAACAAGCTCTCACTTAAAAGGCAAACATTTTTTTAAAGGCTATTTTTGACGATACTCGAAGATTTTAAAAAGATTGCCGCCTTCCAAAAGTGAGCCACTTTCTTGCACATTTACTATACGGTATTGCTATCCCGTACATGTGCCGCTATCTAGCGCGATTCACCGTCAACTCCTCATTCGCTCATTTCCAACTCATCAACGCGCTTTTCGTACTCATCACTGTCTTGCTCACCAGTCGTCCCTTTCAAAATTGTACTTCCTTTGCAGTCAGATACTTGTTGAGGCTCGTTCAGAATCCATGCAACTTCTTTACAGTCGATTTTCTTTCACAACATTTGCAGCATGCGCTCACATTGTCGCTTCTGGTCGTGGTGCATGTTCGATTTTGCTTGCTTGCATGCATAGCTTATAACAGCCGTAATCAAGTGGAATCGAGCTTTTGTCCTTCAGCTTTCTATCAGCTCGATAGGCTCAAACGACAGCACAAAAAAGGCTGAGAAAAAAACTACAAAGAAGGAAATATTCTGGGAAATAAAGCCTTTCATTACTATAGTAGGTAATTTTTTTTGCCGGTACGAAGTCTAATGGCAGCATTTCTTTATCACTACGCACAGAATGTTCTGAATTCGAAATGTCAATACTTCTCACTCACCTTTTCTTAGTTGTTTAATCACTTCTGTGTTTCTGTTGATGCTATCTGGTAGAGTTATGAGAACAAACGGTCTATCGCGTTTGTGGTAGCTAAGCGACGTCGAATTGAGTGCAATCAACAGCTTCACCTGTTCAACTGCAATGCTCATTGCTATTCTGTTTCTTAAGTGCTATAAACCTGGATGGTGAGAACTGATTTTAAAAAATTCTTTCATTTGTGACTTTGTGATAAAAATAGAGCGCTGTTCATGAGGAGAACAGAAATTTCTCTGACAATATCTGGCTTGCAAAAGCCATAAATGATTTGCGCTGTAACCCGAGTTCGGCTGTGACTGTGCCGCAAGCTCTCATTAGCCGCTTTATCATATGAAGTGGAACTAATATGCCGCGCCAATTAGAGAAGCGCGTACTTGGGAAAGCGGAAATCATTGTTTTGAGTCCCATTGTTAAGCAGTCTTTGTCTGCCGATATAACAAATGTTAGCAAAAGTATTTCCGCCGTTTTGACTGATGGGAAACGTCGTGTGATACGTGTTATAAAAACCCTTTTTAAATATCTCAGTATGCGTCGCAGGAATGCATTCTATTCCATTTCAAATGCTCTTGAAATTGCTGTTTAAAAGAGTTGTCAGAAAGTGCCACCACCTCGCATTCACGCTTTCACAGTTTTTTTTAAATATTTCACAAATTGATGCCATCCTAACCGTTCCTCATGTTCTAATAGAAATCGAAAAAAAAATCTAAATTTCCGTCACATTTTAACGGAAAATATTGTCCGCTCAAGTGTTACTCAGTCCTTGGCCATGAAAATATTTTTCCGACTGTAGCGGGAACCTGTATTTCAGTGAAGTTCACTTCAAATTGCAAGCGATATCAAGCTATGACATACGCCTCAATGTTCACTGAATTTTAAATTTTGGCCAAAGTGCCATTGTAAAAATGCTGCTTTTACTGAAAATCAAAAATCGTCCTTGCAGTGCTGAATGTTCGATAACAAACCGGTGGTAACCGAGTAAATGCGAGTTGCTTGTTTCGTTCTTCGTTTATTCAAATCTTCCATAATATCGTTTCATAGATAGCATTAGATTAAGACTTAATACTATGGTGAATCGCTGACTCTTAAGCACTATATTCAGCGCTGTTAGGTCTTCATCTCTCAATCAACGGTTTGTGACGATGTCGACCGATCAAATCACTTATTCGTGTCGATAGGCACTGGCCTCCATTCAGCGAATGCATTTAAGCCCTGCTTTATGTAAAATATTTGAGGATGCGGCAAATGACGCATGTAAATCTACTGCAATGCTACCACCTGAACAGTTCTACTAATCCCCCCAACTTAAAGCCGCTGTTTAAGAGTGCGTAATTACACTTAAGAGATCAAACCTCCGTGTGCCATTCGCCTCTTTCGTTTCCTGATTTGTGAATATGAAACTGAAGACGGAAAACTGACGAACGCAATCTGATGTCGAAAACTCTCAGTAAAGCGTTGTGTAGGACCAGAAACGATGAAACAGTTACGCGGAAAGTCGGACGAGGGAGCTCGGGATGTCGCAGAAAGGAAACCGTGCATGAAGGTCCTCCGAAAGTTGTTAACACTATCCGAAATTATTCGACTCTAAGCTTCCTATTTGGCCAGCGGTTTGTTGAGTATTTATCTGCGCTAACTTTTCGCCGACTTTTTTTCCGAGTTTTCAACGAGTTCTTTCCTCTTTTTCAGAAGGGCTTTTAAAGGAGATCAAGGCGAAGACTGTGGCAGCGTGGACTGGGAAGTCTGTCGCTGCTGTCATTTGTCGCCAAAGCGTACCAACGAATCGTTTGTTGCGGCAACAATCCATTACGTTTGGGATGGATCTTTCAAAAATTCATTCCTAAGTTCGAAGAAATGAAAAGGTCATCACGATGCGCAAACTGTAAAAGAACTTCTTTGAAAATTTTGAACATCTCGAGCATCCATTAGTCGTCGATACGTAAATTACTAGCGCTCAGGAGTAAATATCGCTCGCGCTTTAGAAAAACGAATGCGAGGTGCTGCACGCTGAGAAATGAAGAAAGGAATGCAAAGAGGTAATGAAACAGCGTAGATTGCGATGAATCTACCAGTTCGATCGTTGGAGCTTTTGAGTCCAATGAGGACGAGATTGATGATTTTGAAGAGAGACAGAATAAAGGGCTTGATATGCGATTTTTGAAAAGGGGCAGCCGCACAGCTCATACACTGCAACTGGCGCTGCCAAATGTTCTGAAGACATCTGGCAGGTCAGGAACACACAGTTTGCAGTGGAACGTCTCTATGCAAAGTCCGATATGAATTGAATGGTGCTCGGCAGTACCCTTTAGAATTCTATCCTTTACGCCACGGCATCCCGCTACCTTCGCTTCATAGATGGCGCTGCTGAAGTACTTTTTTGAAGGTTTGAAGGAAAATAAACCTTTTCTACATATGAACCGCAAGATGCGTTCTTTGATAAGTTTTGTGAACCCTCTTACTTTTGTCAATATTTCTTATAGACAGCCATAGAGGCCTGCGCTCAAAAAACGCTGTATTTTTCGAATATATTTGCAAATACTTAAACAACTCACGAATACGTTTTATTTTCACAGTGGAAAACGATTGCCTTTCTTGCCATAAGAATCATCGTCGCAGAGCTGGTTACTTCTAGTTTCTAAGAGTAGTTAGCGTAATGATTAGGGTTTTGCTGCTCATCAAATGAATTGTTTAATCCTACGGGCGTTTTGTTTCTCTTACTCATCTCGCTAATGCTTATGCTGTTCATGAAATGATTTGTTAGGCTGTTAACGTAGGAACTATACTCTCCGCCTGTTCGAAAAGAACCAGCAGAAACGGGAAAAGCCGAAGGACGGCTTGAACGCTTTAGCAGCGCCTGCTCGCTTACAGAATGTCTCTAAAAGTCAGTCAGTACCTTTAAAAGGATTTAAGCAATCAGTACGCAAAACAGCACGCGCTAACGAGTTAGAAGTGATCCTCCTGTTCTCGCCTCCTTTAACGAAGGAATTTGATTGCAGTATACGCTTGCCTGAGCTGGATATATATATATGTATATATATATACACTAGCAAGGAGCTGGATATATATATATATGTATATATATATATATATATATACGCTAGCAACATATATATAGACTGTTGTAGAAGTAATAGTGCTTCCGCTGTATTTTTCGCCCCTCAGTTTCTAATCTCGCTTTCTTGTTGTGTGGTACCTTTCCTAACTTTTTTACTTCATGCCGGTACAATCACTTGGCCAAATGCATTCGTCTGTGGTTCATAAAAAGGCGGTGCTTTTATTGTTTTTGACCTCCACCTTCGACATATGCCTACCTCCCTAAGCTCATTTTGTACTGCTTTCGAAAACAAACTCCTTTTCAATTGCAAATAGTCTGCATGCGCGAATGCGCTGGTGGCTGGCTGGCTAGCTAACCTCTCTGACGATATTAAAAAATGTCATCGAGACTTTTACGCAGTGAAATACGTTTGAATTCATTATCTTAGCAATCCCATCCGGTTGGCACTTGCATTCACTACGTTTCCGATGAAGAAGATAATGATTTATTTCAGGGCTTGTTTCTATGACCGGCTTCTATCGTTTCAATAATGACACCACGTTCTTCTCCCGAAAGCCTTGGACAGCACTGTTTGTTATCCGAACTAATAAATTAGTCCCAATATTAGTCAGCTAGATTAATAACTCAATCTCTGCTGCCTTGTTCATGTGCGTTATAAAAATCCCAAAGCACAAAAAGTATAGTATGAGCGCAATACATTGACCAAAGCACTTGGTGCGGTGTTGTGCCAGTTCTGAATATGCGGCTATCGCGCAAGTGTGGTACATTCATTTTGTGAAAAAATGGTATAACTGAAAGCAGTGCACAATTTCTGCGAGGCAAGCATAAGTAAAGTATAGTGCTAAAAGTTTTGTTACGGCTACATTATTGCTCGCAACAAAATAACTCTTTCTGTAATACACGTTGAGCCGCATTAATCAGATGACTGTGAGTGACCTATTGTTGCACGTGAACGCAGTTTTCTTCTTTTTGAATAATTTGCCTTCGCATCATAACATAGCTGTCTGCGCATTATTATGATCTATTGACTGATCAGCCATAGATCTGCTTCATCCTAAAAATGCTCAACATTCCTTGAACTAAGAACGACTTAACTTAGAGATGGTATAAAAGTAGCAAGGTAAAATGACCATAGTAATACCCAAGTGAATGCACACAATCATGGGCGTTCTGGCCTATATGGTTTGCTCTAATATTCGCTCCCATGATTTCATCTTTTCGTTCGCTCCCATAGGACGACCCACAACAATAGTGATCGAATGTTTTTCTCATGTGAATTGTACTGTGAACTGTACTAAATGCAGCATCTGAAGGCATGCGCATTGCGAACAGAACCTTTGCGCACGTTGTAACTAACCTTCAACTGGCCGTTCGCTAGGTCGCCTAGAAAATCAACTATATGTTTTGCATTTTGTTAAAATGTGCGCAGCGAGTTTATGGGGAGGAGACATGACCTTTGAAGCAAGTTAGAGTAATTTGTAAACTAAACTACTGCGGTCGCTGAATTTGTGGTCGCCTAAAGTTCACAAGTACTACAATATTGTGTGTAGGTCAAAAAAAAAGAATATTGGCAACTTTCTTTATTTCCGTGAACGTCAAACGGTCTAGTCAACATGGAATTTACTGATAATCTGATTTATGACACTGCTGTCAATCTAGTACTTTCAATTTTTTTTTGCAGAAAATGGTTGCTGCCATAAGTTGTTTTGTTTTACCTAAGCACTGACTTTGAGCGAGATATATTAACTTCCCCCACTATGCCTCTTTCCCTCCCTCTTCCCTCACCTCCGACCACTTTCCAGTTGCTACTTTAGCCAGAAGTACAGCATTAGAGTTGCACATGGCGCATGTACGACCATGAAGACGAGTTCATGCAGCAAAAATTTCGTTTTGACGAGAAAGTTCGATCGTACCGATAACAAACGTAGTATCTTTTTTACAATCATAAAATAATGACAAATTTTGCACTCATCCAGTTGCATGTGCCCGAGTATTCGAAGCGATGAGGTTGCTGGTTTTGAACCTTTTGTATTGAAAGCTACATTCTTAATCACTTCCTGGGCTAAGCCCTTCATCATCTCTATAATTTTTTAATAGCGCCAATCGTTAAAATAAAATTCCATTGGATTAAAACGAGTTTGATGATTACAGTGATATTTTTATTATATGGATTAGAGCTTTCTCGAACTGTTCTTTTTTTTGCAGTCTTGAAGAATTGGTCGGTTGCAAACTGCTACAGTAGCCACTGCAGATAGGGGCTATGTATGCGCTCAAAATTGCATTATTCAGTATTTTTGCCGTTCTCACGCCAGCAATACGAGTCTTAGTACTCTATTACAAATGACTCAAACGAACGCTATTGTTCGCTATGTTTAGTTGGAGCAATCACATAAGAATCAGGTGAGCGAACATTTGGATATTCGCCAGCGACTACCGTAACCCAGGCAACAAGAACAATTGCGAAAGATTTATGCAGTGTTTGTAATGCGCATTTATAATAGAAACTTCAAAATTCCAAACATTACATAAATGACGCACTAATTGCGTGCTTCTAATGCGCGTTAATAGAAACTTTAATCAATCCCGTATTAGCAATTTAAAGGGAATAATTTAGTTTTCTCAAAACGAAACTAAACAAAGTAACCGTTGTTAATAAATGATGCTTTCAAACTTTTTAGAAGTTATATTCGTTTTGTGCATATTCAAAATACACTTCATTTAACGTTTTTGTCCCCATCGGTTGCACACTACTTGGCTGATTACCAAAATGTGCTGATTTTTGCCTATTCGATATTATCTAAACAGGAAATGACATTGACAACTAAGCTGTTGGTCTTTCATAGCATTTTTATCACATTGCCGAGATTATCACGCTTCAGTTTTGGTGATGCTGCGCGATATTTTTTTGTACTTTTTTTAACATCCCGACACTTGACCATCTTCGGAGATTAAGAATAACTAAACTATGCATATTGCTGGAAATGAGTTTTACAAAATCGGGACAAAAATAAGATGTCGAAAAAAAACGGAACATTGTGCATTAAAACAATAGGTGAACTTCAAGAATCCGCAATAGTAAAGTCCCTCTTCATATCTCCCACCTCCACAATTTCCATTTAAGATGCTTGCGTAAAATCATTTAAGCTTATAATGAGCTCTTTTACCGCTTTTTATTTTGAAATGCATCGAACGTGAAGTCCGTTTCTTCGAATGTTTTTTCTTCATTCTCAGCATTCCACATCTTTCATATAATTCATTTTCAATGCTACGGCTAATATCATTTAAGTGAGTCTGCAAATATCAGTTTCCTTAGTTCAGAATACCCAGCTTTTGTGCGCCCTGTAGACAAGGCATTTTTTGGTCTATCGAAAACAAGAGCTAAACGTGCGACCAACGGTTGTGTCACAACAATCGCAAACAATCGAACCATGTCTCCCGATCCATGCAGAGAATTCCTTCACCTTTTCCTCACTATTTTGCTTAACTCAACTACCCGAGAACTATTTATGTACATTGGCTTTTGAGCGTCAGAATATTTTGCTAAGTCTTGCACTCTTATTTATGTGTATCGTTCTTGTTGATGGTTTCAATTTTATTGCTGTAGGTTAAATTATGGTGCTGTAAAGAGAGTCGATTTCATTTTTTCGGTCGATGGTTCACTCCATCTGGTGAAAAAATTGTCTCATGAACTCTGAACATTTTAAAACGGCGTTCTGCATTTCATCATTTTCATTTCTTCACCTTTCGTTATCTTTTTTTGCTTACAACAATAGTAGCATTGTCTACTGCTATATTCACTACAATTTGCGCTAGTTTTTCTGTCAGTACTGCAATATGGCGATCTTTATAGCTAAATAACTATTTGAGGTTACAGCTAATAAAATCTTTGAAATTAGTCAAGTCGTCAAGACCGTTTGGTGCGTCAAATTTGATGGTACAATGTACTGAGCGTATCGATATCAATCGTTATTAACAACGATCAAGAGGAATTTCTTAAGTGTTGTATTTATTGTCATATTTTGCGGTTACCATGAAACAAAATCTAGCTTTATATGCCATACTGGTGAGCGTAGAACTAACTCCAGTGAGAAATTCCATTTCTTACGCCGTCTTAAGAGCATAACTTTCGCTATGCATTCTGTAATATCTATGTATTGCAGCCGAGTGCACAGTTCTTTTAACATACACATATAGTTTTGCAAATTTTATGGAGTTTTTCCCGAACTTTATCGCGTTTTGATTTTGCTAATGGAATCCTTGTCTGCATCGTTCATGTCTGTTTCCGGTTATGAAATTTGCGACTATTGTTATTGAAAAGAAGTTACACAAGGGTAAAGCTGAAAAAAAAACAATCATTCTTGTCCGTATTCTGTTTTGTTATTGTTATCTTGATTAACTCGGCCATCTTATTCATCCCTTTTCGCCTTATCGCTCCCATCGCTATTTTTGAAAAAAGTCACTGTGCTGCTATGAGCTTTCTTCAACTTCCGTTTTCCAAATACCCCAAAAACCACCTAGACTCAATAACTTCTCCGCTTCGTTTCACCTCACACTCCTTGCTCCGAAGTTGCTTTCCGATGGACTGATTGTTGGAATCCGTCTCCTACAGGCGATGTTGCCCTTATGTAATACTGATTTACGCGCATTCTACGCATTCCAAAGCAGTTTCTGGTTTCATTGAATTGTAGCGTCGAAACGCTCCATTACCAAGCGATTCGTTTTCGAACCTATCGCGACCGGTGACTATTTTCGTGCTGAACGTGCCCCATTTGTATCGATTAACTCAGCAGTTTTATGAAATAAGTTCTGCAAAGTGGATTACGCAATCAAAACAAAATGACGCGTGAAGAATTATCAATTTTTTGCATATTTAGGCTTTCTTTCTTTACAACTGATTCTCTTAGTCGAACTTCAGTTATCTGTGGTTCTAATCGTTAATAAATTTCACATAAAATTCTTTCTTAACATTTTGCTACTGCCAGTTTATTGCACTCATAGAACTGTTCATGAGGCCTGCAAGTGGCGACGTAGTGGAGAGTTCTGCCAAGTGCAAACTCACTCAAATAATGCACATAACTTTGAGAGGGTGATTGCGTGTTTTTCTTAAAATGTAGTAAAAACCAGTTTGAACAAACATTGGTGATTTAATAAGCAGACATTTATGATGTTGATAAATATTTACACAATCTGAAAATTTGAGGGCAGAAAAAGTGCAGATCAAGCTGAGTCGCAGTCTGTTGCATATTAATTGGCCTCAGCCATCGTAAAGACACTTTACTGAAGCGTCTTGCTTGTATGAATTTATGTATAATACAATTGAATCTACGTCTCTCGACAAATTCAACTCGAAAGTCGAGAAATACAGCTTGATGAAACTCCTCACAAGTACTTTATAGTCTCACATTGGCTGTCAGACAATATGTGAGTCAAATCTATAAATTTCTGTGTCGTTTATGTTTTAAGGAATTGTTGGAAGCTTTTCGAAAAAAAGGCAGATGAGGATTGTGTTCCCGGACAGTTCAATGTTCTGGGTGGTACCTTGGGCTGCGGGGGATGACACGTGAGCTTTGGAAGGACAAATGAGAAATTTCTGGGAATCGAGCACGGAGAGATTTTAAGGCAATGAGCTCCAGCATCGACAGCATCCTTAGTCGCTTGATTTAATATCTGGACGACCCATCCAAAAATGGCGACATCAACAATCGTTCGATCGCCGGTCGAGCAAAATTTGTGTCCAAATGATTAACCGTCCTGTTATAAACTTGTGAATATTCTCGTAATCAGTTGGAAGGTATCTACTAGGGTGGCGAAAAACGCGCACCGTGTCTGTTCCCTGGCGCGCTTTTTAGGCTTGTATTGCTAATAACGGATTAAGTGAGCATCCAGTATAATAATAAAGAGTGTCATATATTTTAGGCAAAATGAGCAGGGGTGAAACAACAACACTGCGCGGTAACACTGAGCAGGTGTTAGGCGGCACACTAGAGAATATGTCGCAGCCAATAAATTACAATGATTTCATGTTTACTGGTCTACTGCAAGAAAATACAATATGATTTGCGGTAAAAGCGCTATAAATTTTCAAAAAAAGTTGCAATAAACCAGTGCTATGACGATTCTGCCACTCTTACATTTTTGAATGTGCCTTCTCAGCTGGCTCTAAAATTTTGCTGTGCAAAAATCGAAATGAAGCTCAGAATATACCAGAAAATTTGTTCTTCAGTCTATTTGCTTCAGAAAAGTTTTACATTTAGCGATTAGGCGAACTGTCGAAATGTTGATAAATTTTGTTGATGCCCAGAATTACTAAGTTAAGATGCCTGTTGATGTTTCATTCATTTTTCACAGTAGTTCTGGATTTCATCGCTCTAGTTTAATACCATTCAAAACATACGTTCGTTGCAACAACTGTAAAAATTCCAGATGGCAGAAATTTCCGGCAAAAATGTTGTTTATATACGCACGATATGTTTCTTCACATTCCAAGGATGCGATTTTATTTGTGCTTTATTGTGTTTGTACAAATATGGGTATGTGTTGCTTCGACAGCGATCAGCATAAAAATGAAGGAAATTGTTCACTTATTAATAAAAGTTAATTCATATATACATGTTTTCGCCCTTTTATAGAAAATAACCTCCCGTCGTTGAAAATAGCAATTTTTTTCTTCAATTAAATAAGACAAATGGCGGTTTTTCCTTTACGTTTTCTAAATTCAGTTTCGCAATTTTCACTCAAAGTGCATCGATAATACGATAAAGATTTCCTCAATTACATCTTTTGCACAATAGAATGTTCTGCTTTGCACTTGTGCAGCTGTTGTTTTGTGCATTCAGCGATCGAAAAAATATTGCCTCGATGATTTTAAAAAAGTCTTAAGTCGGGCTCGTCGAGTTGTTCAAATAGCATGATGCATGACGACATGCAATCCCACCCCTCATCCCTCCTCACCTCTCTCGTTCGTGCCTTCCGACTTCGGCGAAAATTTCTGAAGTGTGAATGTTGTGGTACATCATCGAGTGTGACAGTCATCCAGAGAAACTCTTCGAGCACATGTTATTTTTCTCCTAGTAGTGCTGAAGCGATGTCATACTTATCATTAGCAAACTGCCCCCTTACAAAACCTTACATCGAGCAAAACCTTCGTGACAGAATCATAAACAGAGACAAAGCCCATTTACTCGCGTTGCTATAAAGCACTCTATTTGACGTTCAAGCGAAGCGCATGTGAAACTAAGTTAACTCTACTGCCACAAATTCTGAAGCGGCCGTCACTTATGAGGAAAATATTGCATCGATGAGCGAAATTAGCGTATATTTGAACGGCGAGCTGCTGTTCGGTTAAAATTCGTTATTTCTAACTTTTCGTTGCCAATCACCAAATTCTTCATTTATCTTTACTTTCTTGCCGATAGTATTCCTATGTAAGCCGTTTTCGCGCTTAACAAAGACACGTAATCTTTGATTCTGCATAAGAAATCAATTTAGTATTATATGGAACTACGGTCTCATGTTTTTGCGTTTTGAGCATTAATTAGCTTGGCAAAAAATTACGGCATACATTTCACCTCTTTCATTAGCTCGCTATTGTTGACAGCTCACAATTGCCTCGCTCATTACTAACTAATTTGTCTTTCATTTGTTCAAGACAGTGACCGATGATGTCTTCGATATGTTTTTGTTCTTGTGAATTCCCAACAGGTACCTCACCTCTCAGATCTAAGTGGGGTATCTATTCACTTGACTTTCTAACTGTGCGATCACAGAGTGAGAACTGCGTAATGCGTTAGATGATTCACGGTCATTAGCGATCAGCACCTTTTTCCTCCTTACCCTCCGTACAGGTTGCTCCTTAAATCGATCCCAGTCCAGAGCTGCGAGTTTGCGCGAATCTTCATCATCTGATGTTGTTTTCCATCAAGTTTTTTTTTCTCCTTGCTGCATGATATGTTTATGAAACGCCTCCATTTGATTCCTCCTCAAGCTCAATCGCGAACTTTGCGAACGTGACTTTATCCACCTCAGGTCCTTGCTGAAATTTTGCCTCCGCAGATAAATCCGTCCTCCCCTACCTGTCAGGTTAAGCGTCGCATAATCATGTTATAAACTTACGGGTTTATCGTATAGCTTCCATGCCATAGCAATGTCACTACTACTTAATATTTCAATGCACTATGTTATAAGCACCACTGGCTGCATCGATGAGTCCGTCACGTAGCATCTACCCGTCTATCCGTTTCTATGCCATTCATAAAACATCCTCAGGTCGTAGAGGCGTTGAACTACAAAACTATTCAATGCTCAGACAGGCACAGATGCCTTAGAGTAAAAGTTTTGCCCACGAACCTTAGCGCTGGTGCTGGTGAGTAGTTTGCTTGCGAGGAAAACTTTCAGAAAGGTTTTGCAAACTGAATACATTACTACGGTTTACCGATTAATTAGAACGATGTTCCAATCTTGCAAGCTTTTGACCTTTTCACGTCGTTGATTCTTCGGTAAAATATTTTACTCAGCTTTATATCCTTTAGTTTACCACAACAAAAGAGAAGAGTCACTAAAAATAGGCCATCCCTAAGATCTAAACTTCTCAAAGCTGCAAGATCGAATAGCATTTTTAGCGCGTTCAGGCAGCGACCACAATGTTTTGTGAGCCTTTTTGGGAAAAGGAAATTCAAGTTTGTATAAAATTTCATCCCGAATAAACTCCCATCCATCTCGAACAATTCTCAGTCAGCATTGCGAAAAAACCTCTCTTGGCTCGATCCCCTTCTATGTGAAAACCCGGCTGAATACGGCGGAATTCCTTTTATAAACTGCGACTGGTCACGCCAAACACATCATTTTTACATGTAATCTATTTCGATAGGATGCGAACACATTGGAGTCGTGTTTTCTAAAGTCGAGAAGAGCTTTGCATTTGTTTATAGGTATCAAAGGCCATAGCAAATGCTCAGTTAGGCTCAACATGACCAGAAATTGGCGACTTATGCAAGAGGAACTTAAATTCATATTCGAAGCATCATTCACTGCTTTAAGGACAAGCATGGCGCGGTGGAAGTATTTTTAACACTTGATTGTTTTGGTCATTAGAGGAGAGAAAATATGCTGTTGACGTCAATCGGATTATTTCCTTATTGTGGTTAACCACACAAAATTCACTTATGTTTGCGCAGTGGGAAAAAAAATTCTTTCCTTGATGGCGTACACGCCAATGTTGTCCAATTTTTTGGAATTACTTCGTTTAATTCTTTCTATTATTGACGTTGTTGTAAAGTTCTTTAACGAAACGTTGTGTTGGCAGAATGATAGACTTTTCAACTTTTTACACTTTTCAAATTCCTTCTATTTGAGTACGTGAGAGAATTCAACTTGATACTGGCACGACGTACACATTTTTGGCTCTTTCACAGCAAGACGACCGATTGGAAAACTTCTCAACGAACGTGAGAAAGCTCTTAGAAAACTCGCAGGCAATTTTTCTCAAAAATTTCTTCCAGAAATTCATATTTGCCACAACAGAAAGCTTCTGTTTCGTCACGAGTATAACTGTAAAGAATTATTCACATGCGGGCAAAAAGCTGACACAATTTCTCAGGAGATGTTAGTACTCCTTCAAGCATTATAGTTTGGGATGAAATGTTGCTTAAAGACCCCTCACTTAGGAAGCTTTTCCTGTGTGAATCACATAGTTTCACCGCGCAGGGATATCTTTCATTTTTCGGACAATTTGAGCAAAAAGAGAACAGGCGAGGAGGAATGCGGATGGAATATACTGTCTTCTTGCTGGTCTCTGATTCTATTGCTTGTGAATTGCGAACTTATTCCCAGCAAATCTGCATTTATTGGCTGCGAATTACAATCTTCTCTGTTACAATATTTGATAATATGTTATGCGAAATATGTTATGCCACGTCTATAACTACATCCACAGTATTCTTATCCATTGAGCCCGACAGCTAACGAAGGCAACGAAGGGTTGCGTTTGAGTTGAGATACGGCTTCACTGGAAATCGTTTAGATTTGTGCCTTCTTTGTTTGATGCGTTCCGTTGACGTCCATTCTCAACTCAGATATTCGCGGACTGTTCCGAATAATTCTTCTGTTATGCGAGAACTTGATTTATATAGTCCCGTTTACAACCTATCGTTATCTCAAATTAGGCTACTGGACTGAAATACGAAACGTTCCTTAGTGATTCGTTAGTAGCGGCCGAAAAAATAAAGTGCGCAATCTGAATGATTTTTGTTCTGATCTCCTGCTTCTCATCTGCTTGCAGAATTAAGACGAAGGCAAAATGTTGCCGTTGTTGCGCTGAATGTCTATAAAAAGTGGCACGATTTATGCTTTAATGTACCATTTAAACGAATTTGCCATAATAATATATAACGGGCTTGCACAAAAACGAAATGGAAAAGAAGTATCATCAGAATGAATCAATCTTTTGTGGTTCTCTAAGGAGATGAATCTCTCAGTTTTTAGGTTTGCTTGTTTTTTGATCTTTTTTTGCATGAACAAATGGAATATCTTCAGTGGTCATATAAGATAAAGCTAAATCTTTCTTGTCTCGAAATATGATTTTTTAGCAACCTCGCTTTTTTTTAAACAATCTTTTTCCCTTATCTATTCTGTGCTGAGGTCGTGACTGTTCACGATGTTCGTCGGGCGTGTGCTAAAGATTTCTGAGTGCCTTGTTAACTGGTCATGAATGTTCCTTTCTGCAATAATGCATTCTTTTCTGCAATGATACAGTCTTCCGCTGCACTGGTTAACTGAACTCCGTCCGTTTCTGGGGAAGATTTTCGAGAATTTTTTTGTTTCTACAACAATAAAAACTTCCCGGGTTTCGTAACGTGTGAGCAGGTGTGATTTGTGAAGCGTTAAAGGCGTTGCAATCACCTTGACAACGCGCCATCGTAATAATCAAGCTTGATTTAACACAGCCGCACGTTGAGAAAGTAATTAAGTTGAGCGTTGTATTCGTGATAAGCTGTAGCCTGGCTTTTTCTAGCTAAGTTGAACCTAGCCAAGCCACCATCGGCCATTTGGTAGAATTACTCTCATCATTACACTGTCAGCGCCGCTGTTCAGCTACGGTAGGTGCGCTGACATACGAAAACAACCACTTTAGCGCTACCGTAGTAGTTCTGGTGGGAGAGAGACGATGCCGTGTTAGTGGTTCTCAAAACACAACTACGTGATGCAGCTTATCTTTGGACGTCTTTCAGGTTTTTATTCATACAGATAGACAATTTGCATATGGGCAAAACGGTTGTCCTAATGTGATGCTGAGACAAGCAGAATTCATATTTGCCTTCAAACAGCATCAGCAAGAAAAATATCATGAAGACTAAGCACCCTAAAATATGACGCCTCCTACCAAGCGATATTTGAATGTTGCCATTGTACATAGTAGCTTGCTATTTAGACCGCATACAAATTAAACCTTCCATGCAATCAATCAGTACGAATTAGGAGGAAATGCTATGAGCAAAACTGTGAGCGTTAAAAAGTTCATTGCTAAAAGATTCTCAATGAGAATAATTTGCTCAATAAGAAATCAAAATAACGAGTGAATTAAATTCAGTCACTAATAAGGCTGAGCGAATAGTTTACCGTAATAGTTTCCTCTTGGCACGTATTTCTATTTCGCCTCAGTTACTCCGAACAAAATATAGAGTGCCTCCAGCTCGCCTTGGGGCGATCTGCTGCAGATTTGAGCGTTGAAGGTAGTGGCTGTAGGGCGAGTATTTCTACAGAAGAAAAGTGGCAGCCTTACAAATCTGTTTCGCCAAGAGTGTTCTGCACTTTCTTGCTACTGCTTGTAGATGATCGGCTGCAACATTCCAAACGCTTACGAGGAAGCCGAGAATTTTTGTACATTTTTAGGTATCACAGTATAGAACTGTTCCAGTCCGTATTTAATGCTTATGATGGTTTATGTCCGTCTGTCTATCATAGTTCGCATTCATGGTTCAGAAAATTTTCTATGATGAAACCTGACGAAGGTGATCGAAGACGTTTCCACAACTGCTGAAGAAAATTTTGATGCCGGTCGTACATTCGCATCCTTACCTTCCCAATCTCAGAGAATTTTGGAATTCACCATTTTATGACTAATTTTTGCAAGTCTCAACCGTTTAGACGGAGTTTTCGTAATCACAAGCTCTGGGCTAAAAATTCTTACGTTGGCTGCAAATGATGGTGAGCCAAATGCGCCGAAACTTGAAAGTTATGAACGATTTTCCTCAACAAATTTCCGAACTTCCCAAATCCCTTTAGTGCTTGCTGAACTGCCTGCTACCCATGAATCTAAAAAATGCTAAAATTTTCAAGTATCCCTCCCGTCGGCTTGGAGATATCGGGAAAAGAGGGAGAGCCGGGGGAAATGGAAGGCAAGACATACAACCTACACATTTTTCTGAATGCCACGCGAGCTGCTATATTTTCCGCCTGACAAAAGCTCAAACCACCCTAAACAAACTTTATTAATCTTTATTACCTACGCAATTTTCCGTGGTTGCCTTTGTTTTCAAGAATGAGCGATAACAACGGTTACTACCATGATATGTTTCCTAATCAAGAGATGGTCACTGAATTTCGTCTTTGAAATTGCAGGAGTTATCTGTGCTATCGTAATGAAGATTACAGCCGTCATTTTAATATTTTTAGCAGCCGCTCATGGAACAGCAAACGCATTAAAATGCTATCAGGTAATATATAATCATCCCCAGCCTATTTCATTTTTATTATTTATTTATTTGGAAGTTTTTCAATTTTATGACACACATTCATTTCACACTTGAATACTGATTGCGTTTTCATAGCCGAAGTTCGCAATACGAAGTAGCTTTTTAGGAGGTGATGCGCTTTGTTTAGGCCATGAATGGTTACTCCACCAAGTTGCTCAACTTGTTCAAAGCTCTTCCAAAGCTTTCCTGCAAAAACCTTCGAGGTAATTTCTTTCAGTTAGAAGCTCAAATTGCATTTAATAACCCCTCCATTTTTGTTGCTTTGTCGTACCCTCATCGATTTACAAACATAACTTAAAATCCTCCTTCCTTTCATCTGAAGTGTTCGAGCACTACATTGTCCAACGAAATAGGATAAGCTTAATCGCTTTTGATGTAGATCTCACCTTGCCATCATCTGACTCATGTACCTGCCAAGAAGAGAACATGGAAAAAAATTAAAAACTGCCTACTATTCAATGCAACTTTTCATCGCTGACTACTCAGTTAGATTGGATTCTCATATTTCTTGTTAGGGACCCTTACCGTCACCTCATCCATATACCGAAATGGTCTTTCACTGGAGGGACGAAAGTACAGCGCTAAGGGACTCCTTTGATACAGTTTATGCTAGAAACTGTTTTATGGATTGCGGCATACGGAAAAGTTGCATGGTCAGCAAAGTCAGCGTATTACTAATTTACATATTTGAGGGTATCACACCAACATACAACAAAACTCTTCCGGTGCTGCTTACATGCCCACCGAACTACTGGAGCTGTGCGAAAGTGACCGACTCGATTAACATAAATCGACAATGCAATCTTCAGAATTGCACCACTGCAGTTAGTTTTTTTTTCTCGAATGTGCTTGTCTTAAAAACTTCAAAATCTGGTGGTGAGTCTCCGCTATACAAATTATATTGACACGGACTAATGACTGATACCATAAAATATATCTTATGTTTGTATGACAGTTGTGACTGTACATACCTTTTTTTGTTATTAGCAAAGCGCTGAAGACGAAGTATATCACTTGTTTAACTTGCTAAACTTCAACTTATTCAAATTCAACTTCACTCGATGTTACATCATTTCTCAATTTTCAGTCGAGTCGAATCGAATGGAATCGAATCTTTTATTTATCGATAGATAGGAAAAGACTGCCTTTAATAAAAGCGGAAAGGCAATATGGACGTCAAGATTTTCTTAGAGGGATAATACGTGGAGGACAGAAATTGTGTGCTAAAATAGCTCACTAGACGAAGGACAAAGTTTTCAGAGGGAAAATCCGAGAAAAAATTGATAGTTGCGTTATTATATATAAAACTACTGGAAGCTAATCAGCAGCATCTGTTTTACTGCGCCTAATTTTGTTGCACAAGAGACTGTCATCCAGAACTGATTGTCGTCCCAAGCTGTGCCAGCCATCTGTGAAGAGTTCTAGCCTTTCTTCAATATCATTGCTACAAGCGAACTGTGATTCGTTCCCAGAATATTAGCTCTTTTTTTTTTCGTGCAAAGAAAACTTTGAGTAATGATGCCAGTTTGCCTACTGGCATCATTGCTCAAACTCACTAATCGACCGATTATTTTGTGCAAAAGTGTGACACTTTTTTCATAAATAATTGGCTGATCGGTAAAATTTAATAATTTTCATTTATATTTTATTCATGTACTTGTGTGTGATTTTCAAAACGAAACTATGGGACCCCATCCAGTGCTTTACCTATGGATGTTGCAGCAAACGTTATAATTAGCAATTCACATATGAAGTTTTATGAGAAGTAAATAAATACTCACCCATGCGAAAAGATTGGTGATGGCAATAGTTAATAAAACATATACTTTATAATCGAGATATTAGCAATGCGTATGCGCATATTTTGTTCACAATTGCTCTTAGAGATACAGCACTTGTGATGAGTGGAACTTTTGACTGTGATGAAGCTCTTCGTCACATTCCGCTTTTCGAACCATGCGTGAATTTGTTGTATTGATTTCATTGCATGATTTCATTGCATTGCATTGATATATATATATATGTATATATAAATATACACATATGTATAATATTTGTATCGTATTCTCAATTTCAACTCATTCAGAATCTGGCGTACAGCACAATGTCAATTTGTACGAATACGACGTTTTCGGAGAATTGTTGTTGTTACGGTGACGGTTGCAACGCTGCTGTCTCACTCTTATCAAATATACCGCTCATTTTCGGTGTTCTCGGTTTCTACGGATGGATTTTGGGTAGTGACCTATTCGGAGCAACCACTTAAGATGTTGGCGATAAGCTGTGCTTTTTTTTTTTGTTAAACTTTCATATTTTATTCCAATTTGAAGAGCTTATCCGTATCTGCCTAAATCGCTTTTATAATTCTACCTCATTGAGCTCACTTCGTTATTGCAATAAAAGTTTTGGTCGAAGAGAGTGTTGTAATTACTAAGAACAAAATTTCTTGCCCCAATTTTTCAGTAATAATAAAAGTTACTTTTTTAACTTCCGTAATGAGTGTCATCAATGCACTTGTGTGGCAATGATGTTCATTCAAGCTAGCACCCATCACATTCGCTGTTCGTGACTCAAATGAAAAGCGCAGATATGATATTTCACAAGAAACATTTGCCGAATATTTTCATCAAACCGCTTAGTGTTTCTGATTATGAAATGATGTGATACTGCTTCTTAGCCCACTGCAGTAAGACGTACTGCTCGGCTTGAGCAATGCACAAATTGTCAGTAGATAAACATTTCATAGTGTCTACGTAACGAAATTGATGCATATCCTCTCATAATAACTGTTTATTAATTTATTTTGCACATCATTGGCCAAGTTCGCATATTTTCAAGCTTCGAATCATGGAAATGATGGGCATAAAAGTTTGGCATGATAGTTTTCATACACAGTTCTGTTTTTTTTTTACTGAACTAATGTAATTTTATCTGTGCTGCCTTTGTAAACCAAGCACATAATTAGGTTTTCAGTTTTGCTCAATGATTTCAAACGCTTATGTATGAGTCACCTAAGATTGCCAAAAGCGCATCGTTATGACTCGCTTTGCGCATTCTACATTCTTCCAAGATTTGGAATGAAATTTTTTTCAGCGTTTTCGACATAACATCTAGAACGGATTTTCAATCTTCGATTACCGCACGCTGCTGCCGTTTGCATAAGTGCGCAGTGATAATGGATAGCATACACTAATGTGTTATCACCAGTCATGCTCGGGAATGTTCTGCATCTGTTACATTGATCTCCTGAAGTAGAGTGCCGTCTATTTTTTTAAATGTGTGTGCCTGTATTTGTTGTGTTATATATTGCAAATTCTAGCTGCCTCGAAGATCCTCTGAACGCAAATGCGTTGATATCTACGATGGCTCATATAGAAAAAATACGAACGCTTATGCGTTTTCCTCTTCGTACATTATCTGCACGATGTAACATTTTTCATTTTCGTATTTGTCATTACTAGCTTTTATTGAAGACTATGTACCAAAAGATGTGTTCACTTTCTTCCCAAGAATGAGAATAGTACAAAAGTGCAACTCAGCTGACAACTACAACTGTTAGGAATTTCTTCCCAAACCACATTTCTCGGAGAAACCGTGAAAGTCTTCTGCTGAAAATTCGTTCTTCCGCTTCTCCTTTGCGACCTGACCACTTGCAAAATAACCTCATCGAAATGAAAGTGTTAGGAAGGTAGGCAAAACAAACGCACAGAAGGAATGGTAAGACGTCCATAACGCCCTATGAAAAATACAAAAGTACAAATTTATGACGATGCAAAAATCCCCGAGGAATAAGAACTACTACAGAGCAAGCATCATATCGTTCTTTTGCATTTATACTGAACGAACCTAGTTCTGCGACGATGGTGTGCGTAAAGTATATCCATTTAGGGCGTAAAAGATTTAAGCTTTTGGCAAGGTTCTATAATCCACTGCATTCGTTTACTGTTGGCTCTATGAGAAGGCCAAGACGTATCGAAAAGCGAAACGTCGCGTAAACATCGTAAGCGAAAGGCTTCCTCATATAATCAGTCCATTCGATCATGCTGTGCTCTACGTTCGGCTAAGTCAACGGATTTGAGGGCTATCAGCCTTGGATGCTGCTATGATTTTTTTCTCGGCACTGGTACGCATCATTTACGGCTGCCGCCAGCTGCAAGGAATTTTCAAAAAAAGAACGGAGATGAACGAATAAAAAATATCGCTTCGTTATGCCGTAGGCTTCGCGCTAAAAACCTTGAATTTTCACCATTTGCTCTGACCTTGGCGCGCGTCGTTTCCTTGAGCACTCCAATAAGCATCAGTAGCCGCTCTCAATGATTACAAGGACACCTGACGATGAACATAAACAACGGTTCCATCATTGCTATCCCTCAGGGAACTTTGATGAACTTAAAGAGAACCATTACGTCTGAACGGTTCCAGTAATCCGCTGCTGCTAGGGAACACAAAAAATAGTCATGCACGACTTCAGCGAGTGACGATAAGCAGTCAGGCAACAAGCGAGTGAGGTGCCAGAATGCTTGCGCGCTATGTGCTTTGAAAATTCCATCCACCGAAGCATGATAGTTGGTTTCGCGGGGCGCTGTACAGTAATAAAGTATGTCTGGCAATGCATCACAAGTGACTTACCATACAAATCATTGAAAAATTTCCACAGGTTTGGGTCGGTGGTTGATCATGGAATGCCTAGAATATGCAAAATTAGAGTCACCTTTGGGCATCTACTCTCAATATTGACTATATTAGTATGCTTATTATGTCGACTATCTATACAACGTTTTGTTACACTCTTCCACAAGAACGAGTTAAAACAATCCGGACGGATAGGCATACGCATACATATGCATGTGCGCACTGACACAATTTCGCTATAGAGCGATTTACTTCGTTCATAAGAAGTGTTTTCAAGCTTGACATAGCCACCACATAAAGAATATATGGCGAATAACGCTAAAACATCAAATTCAGCTCCTCACTACATCTCTCTAAAGACGTGCAAAGTGTCAAGTTGATGTGTAGGAACGGAAGTGACCGTATTACTCCGATAATCTCTGGGAGGTATCATAAGGAAACATTCATTTTGGGTGCAAATATGAAAACGCAGCTCTTTAAAGCCACTGATGGGTATTAATTGTAAACGTAGCACAGCAAATGGGCATAATCGCCAGACCATGTTTCCTCGTGAGCATTGTGCGTTTACTGTGCGTTAATGGCATTTCGATATGATTCTGAGAATTACGTAAACTCCCTAAAGCCGACAACAATAAACAGACTGACGCACGCTATTGTTTTTTCGGTGTCCCAACCAATATCACTTTTCTTGTCGACTAACATTAGAGATCATTATGTATTGATATTTGGTGGGTTTTTTGAACTTGATAACAATATTCGTTTAGTTATTATGACTTGACATGGGAATGAGCAACAAATAACGAATTTTCGAAAACTATGCGTCCCTCCTGTGCCGCC
>JPKZ01001740.1:231141-347184 GCA_000803305.1 Toxocara canis
CTCCCCCTACAACCCCACCACCTCTAACTGCTTGATTTGCATTTTAATTCTCAGTCATGATAATCGCAAATCACCACTCCCAGCAATGCGTTTTGGATGGACTTCGACCAGCACTTTCATAACCGGCAGAAAGTGAGAATGGTGAGACGAATTAGTCTACAAATTACAAGATTTCATTGTGGATTTTATTTGCAAATTAAAATCCACATTATTAATTCAGTAACTCGTTTCTTCTTAATTGTTCACTAAAAGCTACAAGTTGTTGCTAATAAAATATATTCAACAAAGTGATCATTATGCGATCGATATACATTTATTTAACGAATGAATAGCCTCATTGATTGATGTCTGGCTCTTCTAATGTTAATGCTCTTGAGTATTCAATAGTTCTTCTGCTTATTGACGCTTTTGTTTCTGAAATGACAACTTTTTTCAGTTGTTGGATGATTCACCCTTCTTCTTCATACTTCCCTATTATCAGACGCACGATAAAAGAACAACTAGATAAGTAAGGAAAGCTTCTGTGAACTATTATGCTAACTTGACCACTATCTCTACTTTGAATAGGTTACTAGTATTACATTGAATGTTATTGTCGTCGATTCAATGTTACTGGCTAGGCTGTGCGTCAGAAAAAACTGGAAAACCAAATGTTCAGAAATTGCAGAGGTGTTATGAGAGTCACTTTGATTCACACAAGGAGCGTTTCGGAATTAGAGTTAGAGTCGAAAATAGTAGAGAGGAAATCAGAGTACAAAATGATCGAAGACATAAGTGAGAGGAAGAAAAGAATGAGTAAGAAAGAAAAATGAGTAAACTGATACCTTTGATAATAGGTGTTCGTTAATGCTAACAACCTAAGTTATGTCCTAGAAATGATTAGCAGCATGCACAGTATGGTCATACGGAAACAATATTTAAATGATTTGTTTCTTAGACGAGTATGGTTATCTGTTTCTCTTAATGCCCTTGCCCCTCCCCGCTGTCCTCACTGGGTCCCCCTCCTCGCTCACTCCCCTTCCTCCCAAATAAGGAAAAACAACACACTTTGATAGGTGGTTGTTGCGAGATGAAACTGTCTCAAAACCTTGAAAATTTTAAAGCTTGAAATCCTACACTGCTTGGGATCTTTAGTTTGGCTCTCTTAACCCACAGCTGAGAAGAAACTCGCAGGTCATAGATAGTCTCCTTTAAATATAGGTGGGAATGCATGTGACGAGTTGCTCGATTTGCGTTTGACGTTTTTACCCGCTAATGCAGGCGCTATCATGAACTGCTAACAGATAATAATTGACGCCGAATAATGCATCCATGTTTTAGTTGATCCGACCGTTGTTATCTTCTCCAGCAGTTTCGTCTTCCTGCATTAGCAATGTGTAAGAAGTTGATTGCCTAATGTAACCTTAAGCATTATATTCATTCCGTAGGTGTTCTCTTTGATTGATTGCGTTTTGATAACTTGAATGAAGCCATGAAAATGAAAGCTCAAAGTGTTTACCGATTCTCGACGATCACTGCTCCCTGCCTTTTCACTCATAATTTCTCACAAAAAAAACGGATATCAATAGTGATTTAACAAGGAGGAATTGAGCTTGGAAAATCTAACCATGATGGGGAACCACAGCCTTAACATTTCCTTTCCGCTCAAAGCACTTCTGTCCCTTTTTATTTACACACATTACATAACTGTTGTATATAAAGGAGATGAACATATAAGATCTGGATTTCGCTGGTTTCACGAAGAGAAAAAATTTAGCGCAGAATACGCCTAAATAGCGATAAATTTTCTTCTTTAAATCATATGTACACCATGAGAAATTTATAACCTAACTTGCAAAAATTTGTGGTTTAGGTTAGCACATACGACTATTGACTCCGAAAGCTGCGCCGTGGATGGCACTTTACGAACAATTCGTTTCTTGAAGTTCACCAGCCTAATCTGATTCGGCCAATGAAGGATTACTCGATAACCGGAATCACCTATTATGCGTGGGCGACCATCCACGGCCTACTTAAGAAGACCTTATCGTCTAATGTTGATAGCGTTTTTAAACGAGCTCATGCGAACGCGTTTCGACGAGACGAAACCGGCGTTTTGGATTTTGAGCAATCCTCAAGCGATTTACCGTTTCTTCAAAAATTTCTATGCATTTGATCTGTTTAGCGATGTTCTTATGAATGACTAATTAAACCTGCAAAAGTGATGTGTTCAAAACTGTTAATATTAGTCGTTTTGACTATTCCGTAGTCTTGTCCTTCTCAGGGTACAGTTTTAGATCTAGAACTTACTCTAACGACGTCATACCGCGATGTTTCGAGCGCTTTCTAGACTACTGTTAGGATATGTTGTCGAAACGTCACATAATTAGGAATTCGCCTAATGTTCGTTAACGATCAATTTGACGCTTCATGACGATCGAAACGGTTTGGAGCAAAGTATTTTCAGCAAGTGTTTTCTTTTCAGGCCCTGAAATACAATGGCGTTAATATTACCATTTATAGCGTATGTGTTTTTCATGGCAGCTACCTCAAATGCGCTTAGATGCTATGTGGTAAGTTGCTCATCATATTATTTATTATGCCTCGAGAATGCATCAGCTATTTTATAGAGAAATATAAGAGTAAGTACGGTAATACCATAAGTAAATAAGATAATATCGCCGTACGTTGCAATTGATTCTTTGGATGATTCTTTTCATCAGCCGACTTTTTGCTCAGTCACTATTCACGATTTTCTCAAATAATACGTTTTATTCACGATTTATAATATTCACGATCAATTCGTTTCAAAAAAACCGCAAAACATAACATGTCACTATTCAGTCACTATTCATCAAAACAGTCACTATTCATCACAATATTCACGATCAAAAACCATCAAAACATAAAACCGCGGAGTGCACAATTTACAGTATTCAAAACCTGAAACTAAATAATCATTTTTACAAGACGACCGTCACGTCAGGCTAATGAGTTCATGAGCTGAAAACAAAGATTTCCAGGGCGGTCCAACAATCAACAACGGATCCTTGCTTGTGCCGCTTCAGGAATGTCCGATGTTGGGAGCCTATTCGTGCACAAAAACACTCGATCTCAGCACCAATTTGGTCACTCGGCAATGCTCGCCTACCAACTGCACTCAGGTTTGCAGATAAATTAGCGCATACAGCAGGTGTCACCGCACTCTATTTGTAACATCATGGCACTTTATAGATCATGGCAACGTATATGAAGTGTCACCGCATTGTCTATGCGGTATCGTCCCACTGTATGTACAACGCCACTGCATTGTACACACTACGCTATTGCTCTCCATATACATTATCCTCGGACTCTAAACGCAATGTCATAACACTCCATATCAGATGTCATCACACATCATACACAGTGGCATCGCATGTACACTGACATCGTACGTCGCCAACAACATACAATGTCATGGCATACGTAGTGATCGCATTCAGAATGGAATGTCAAAGCACTGGCAGTACATAGTTATCGCAATCTGCACAGAGCATTATCGTACTCCATGTAAAAAATGATCACGCGCTTTGCACAACGCCATCGCTCTGTTAAAGCAATCTCATCGTAATGTATATACAATGTTATCGCAATCTGAATGGAATGTCACCGCAGTCTATATACAGTGCTATCGCACCGTTTATACAATGTCATCCCGCTGTACCTCGCATTGTACACAAAATGTTATCGCATCCTATATACAATGCCGTGGTACTATATATACGGTGCCACCGTAAGATATAAATAGTGCCAAAAGCAGTACATATAAAGTGTCATCGCAGTCTACACAGAATGCCAACGCACTCCACATAAAGTGTCAACACATTTTACCGCAACATGCAATGCCACCGCGCCTTATACACAACGTCATCCCCCACTCTATGCAGTCTCATCGCAGCCTATGCAAAATGTCGCCGGACTGTACGTATGACATCATCGCACTGCACGTGATATGTCAACGCGCTATATACATACAATGTCGCAAACTTTATAAAATGGTATCGCACTCTATATATAATGTCACGACACTATATGTACGGTGACATCGCACACTCTACATAGGGTCATCGCAACGCACGTACGATGTTATCAAACAATGTCTACAATGATATCCCACGTTATGAACAGTGCCATCGAACTCTATGGAAAAATTTCCTCGCACTACACATACAGCGTTATCACACTAAACATACAAAACCATCACACTTCACACACAATATCATGGCACTACACATACAAGATCATCGCATTACACATACAATATCATCACACCACACGTACAATCCCATCCCACTAAACACACAATCTCGTCGCACTACACGTACAATGTCATCGCACTTCACATACAATGTCACCACACTACACATACAATGTCCTCACACTATACATGCGACGTTATCCCACTACACTTACAATGTCATCACAGTACACGTACGATGTCATCGCACTACACATATAATGTCATCGCGCCACATATGCAATCCCATCACACTAAACATACGACGTTGTCGCACTACACATACAATATCATCACACCGGACATACAATGTCATCACACTATACATATGGTATTATCGCACTACACATGCGATGTCATCACACTATACATATGGTGTTATCGCACTACACATGCGATGTCATCACACTACACATACAATGCCATCGCACTACACATACGATGTCATCACAGTACAAGTACAATGTCATCACGCTACACGTACAATGTCATCGCACTACTCAAACAATGTCATCGTCCTACACATACGATGTCATCGCACTACACATACAATGTCACCACAGTTCACGCACAATCTCATCACAGGACACATTCAATGTCATCGCGCTACGCATACAATGTCATCACACTACACATACAATGTCGTCACACGACAAATGCAATATGACCACACTACAGATACAATGTCATCGAACTCTACATATTGTGCCAGCGCACAGTATATTTAAACTGTCATCGCTCTCGGTATATAACGACTATATACAATATCGTTGCAATTTAAATATCATCGCAAAGGATATATCATGTAATCGCGCTCGTTGTGCAATATCACCGTACTTTTTATACAGTTTCATCTCTCAATATTTTTTTCGTTTGAAACTTTTTTTTTGAAACTAATAATCTTTTTTGGTTTTATCGTTCCCTTGTTTCCATTTCCGATAGATGCGAGGTTCTTCAGCGTTATTAGTTTACCCTTCATCTCTATTCCTCATCTAGGATGGCATGGATAGCAGGTGAGCAGAGATGAAGTTTATAATCGCACATGCTGTTGCATGTTATAAGATGCCCGTATGAGTTTCTTTACTCGATTTCACCTTGATATTATCTTCGACATGTGCATTTGAACTGACTTTTGCTGAAATCTTGTTGATTATTTTTGAACCATACCCTAAGAGCCGTAAAGCTTATTAACTAAAGCAAATAGATAAATAAACAAGTTCAATTCAGCTCTTGTTTGGAAAAGAGGATTGTTGAAAACGATTATGGCAGTTAAAGATACAGGGAAACGCAGGATTGTATGCTGTGCTGCCTCGCTGCCTACTGAAAGTTATCGCATTCTTGTGCTCTTCGCAATCTTCATCGGTCATTGCCGGAGTGTCTAGTGAGCGAGACCGTTAAACAGTTGGGGACAATAAGAAAATTTGATCTTCGCAATTATTTAGGATGTTCTTTGCAGAACGGAGTGGTGATGACGACATCGATTTGTTATAACACAACTGTGGGTGTGTCTTACCAAACAAACTGCTGCTGCTACGGTGACGGGTGCAATTCGGCACCATCTCTCACCAACAGCATGACCGCCATCATCACCGTTATCGCTCTCGCTTTCTGGCTCTCTTCGCCGCTTTAGTTGCTCGGTTATTTGCTTCAACTGCTGACTTTAGCTATTTGCTTCAATGATTGTCCGGTTATTGTTAAATAGTGATATTTGGATCATCGTATACCTGTGCCGTAATTGCTTACGATGGATGGGCTTTCTTTTGCCTCCGATCTTCGGGCCGCAAAACATTCTAAATGACGGATGGCGCAAACACAAGTTTCATCAACGAAAGGGCACCATAGCGGAGATGTTCAGTCGAATTGAAACCGTTATAGGGACAAAATTCACACATCTAAAGGGAATGGGAAGATGAAGCCGCAGCTCGAACCATTGTTCTAGTTCGTTTCGGATTAGCGAGGAAATGATGATTTAACGTATTGTCACTACCATACGCACACTAATATGAGGATTACAATGCAATTTTTAAAATTCCATTTATAAAATAAGAATTCATTCGTAAACGTTCTTTTCTGTAAATGATAAGGCAACAGATATTTTTTCGTGAATTAAGAGTGTATGCGAAAAACAAAGAGTTGAAGTGACTGTGTATTTTTTTTTTTGTAGTAGTGTTTAATAAATACGTCATCGCAGCAGAATTTAATATTCATATTTAGTGACGTGAATAATCATTTCCTCGTTAACAGAGATCTGCACTTTCAAATTATATTTGACGAGCTATCCACTGATTTGGACAATATGAAAACAATACCTCTGATTTTGCAAGGAAAATTTACGTATTCGGCAATCATTCACAATTGCGGATCGCAATTGATTGTCACTATTATAACAGTTGTTTTTTTTTAACACGACTTATTTTGTCTCCATCATCACTTTGGTAATTTGCAATCAACCAGTCTTTAAAAAAATGAAATTCGATATGTCAAGTAGTATTAGGAACCACTTCCCCTCTCCGCCGTCCATCCATTACCAACATCTGTGGAAATGAAAAACGAAAACGTTTAGCAGATTCCTTGTGAACCTTTCCTATGCTGCGTACGAGAGCTTATCTTAAATATCTCATAATAATCGAATTTTCCCCATACTTAAAATTTTTTCGTTTCCTCCTCAAAATTTTGTTTTCATAATTAACAGCATACCACTCATTAAGTTTCCCTTTTGTTTAGAAGTTTAACGTGCAAAGCAATATGTTCCCTTATTTCTAATTTCGAGCTCTAGAATAATAACAACTTGTTCTCGTTACATATTTATGTATAAATTTTGATTTTCTTTTTTTCCCACTTCATGAAGTGGTGATTATCATTAGCGTAGAAAAAACCACATTTCGAGTAAACCTTCATTGATTTCGATATCGTAGTTTCCCCATCGGATAAATGTATCGTGCATAACCGCATGAAGAATGCTTATTTCACACCGACTAGAATACTAGAAAACTTGTTCGTAAGAATTTTACTCGACGTTGTTCAATATACTTTTTTTTTCAATGTGGAATGACTAATGCATCTGTTGTTGCCTAGTTCCAGCCATCTGTCATAGGTTCACTGGACTTAATTTGTGAAAAACCATTTCGTTGAAAAGAGAAAGGGAAACCTGGCAAATATGTTGAAAGACCATCCAGCTACAACCTCGCAAAAGACCAATCATAGCAGAATCTGGGAGTCGACTGCACTTGTTAAGGCAATCTGAGAAGAGAACTTCAGTTTTCGGAGCCCGAGAAAGGATGAGTCCACTCACTTCTTCAGATGTCAAAGTCAAACTACTCATTTCTTTCGCGTGGAGCTCGATCAAGGTCGTAATCATTCTGTTTTGGCCTTCACTGATAAACATTTCAAGTCCGATCTTTCGGACTCCTCATACACATGCGTTTGGTCAGCACTGAAATCAGCATAAACTATCGTGTCCACCAGGCGAAAATCCAGGCCCCACACCTAATTTAGAAATTTAGTGGGATACTGTAAGTTGAGGAGGCAAACATCAAGTTCGGCTTTCTAGTGTTTCAGTATCGTTCACGCTCATCACACCGTTATGTACACGTGAAAATTGTAAGCGTTCTCTTTTTCGCTTCATCCATTCCAACGCTACCTCTTGGCGGGTTGAGTATAGCATTGCTCAAAAGTTGGATATTTTGGACACTGGAATCCCGTAACTGCTACTATCCTCCCATGTGCTTGCTCCTCGAACTCTGAGACTGATTGGCTTTTCGATATCATAGATGGCAATGAAGTAAAGCTTAAAAGAGCACTGTTGCGCCATCCTTGCCAGCAGAGTCCTTGGATGTGCGGCAAAAGCGTCCCTTTTCCAAATACCAACTAACAAAGTCGTAATGCTTCCGTAAGGAGTAATTACTGCGGGAAGACATTAACTCTGAAACCACCACACATATTGTAGAGTTAAATGAATCGACTGGCATTAACAAACTGGTCGCATATTTGATGCAAAAATCTACTAGCGCATCGATGATTGCCGAAATAGGGATTATTGCATCCGTTGACACACAGAAAGGGGAGAGCAAAGGCGAATGATCCGTGTGAAAAATCCAGCGCCTGTCGAAAAAACTGCTAATAAATGCGAATATTGCTCGTAATATTTTCACGCTTAGTATTAACTGTAAGATCACCACGAAGTAGGTACCTTGCAGTTGCACTTATTGTAAGATTACTAATATTCAGATTTTGAGATTTTCAGGTTCAAAGGTTTCAGATTTCTTCATTCGAAAAAGAGGCAATTATAACATAGGAATATTGAGTGCTGGTCGAACCGGAACGAGAACTACAGTTCCCAAAAGCGCACCCGTTCACTATGCGAATGCACATGAGAGATATAAAAGCGATGCGCCACGCAAAACAGTGTTCTAATAGCGTTATGAAAGAACTCTACATAACACGCTCGCAACGCATATGGTCCTTGACCTGCCCTTTGTGATAAAGATGGCGACGCCTTTCATAAGCATGTGTGTGTTCTTCAGTATCTGATCTTCAGTCTGGCCATTCTAAAATAGCATTTGCGTAAACGTTTATTTTGTCGTCGTCTATTTGTAACTTTTGTTATTATATCCAGTGGCATCCCTCACCGCTCAAATCGACTATAATTCCCTCTCGCTCTCATGCAACCTCTCTCTCTCTCAAAAAAAAAAACTAAGAGTGAAACAATGGAGTAAATCTCATTCAGTTGTTTTCTTTTCAGTTTATCGAATTCACACTTAGAGCTGCAATATGCACTGAACGGTATGGGATAACCAATTCTGTGTCTCCAAATGAAATCCAATTGCGAATTGCTTCCGCTAATGCTTTGTTTCTTTCTTTTAATAAGTTTTTCTGCAAGCGTGTGGAATAAATCGGTGTGAGACCAAATAAATTTTTGTCACTACTGTTGCTTTAACACTATAACGTGGTTGGGCAATTCTTGAACTGGAATAAAGACAAAACGCAAATATGTATGTACGCATATGATCCTTTCAGAATAAATTATGACAAGTAATTTCCAACGTGATTTTGAATCATTTTACTATGAACTTCGAAAAACTTTAAGAAATCAACAGCAACACAAAGATCATGAAAGAGCACCGCGACAAGCAAAGGGCATCTTCATCACAGTAAATTATCATCATAACTATTTGATTTGGTCCGCTCGAACAATTTTCAAAATTCAGTTTGTTAAAACCACCCAGCGCAGCACATTACGCTCACACTTTTCAAACGCATGAAACACACCTGACCTTTTTCCCCTCCTTTAACCAGTAGAAATCTTATCCCTCACATTCCCCTTCCCTCCCTGCAATAACCTCAACTCTTGCTTATTCGTGTAAAGCCCTCCCATTCAATACCACAAATTAACACAAAATTATTAAAACTTCAAACACAACACAAACCAACGAAACAAAGGGCACCCCGAATTAATCTAACGTCGTGTAAAAAATTGCAGAGTTCGGAAGGCGGAAATTTAACCGCTGAGGCACTGACAGTTCGGATCTATCGCGAAACGGGCATATGAGACAGCTACATTAGCTAAAACATTTATGAGGTCTAACCTAATCATCCTTCATTCAAATTGGAAACAACTTTCGGAAAACGTTCTTCTACGTATGCAAATCTGGATAAACGAACACGGTGCCGACAAGCGTCAAGCAGTATGCCCTGGAATAAGCTAACTGAAATGCTTCTTTTATCACGAAAATTTGTGTCTTCCAAACTTTTGTCCGGTTAGGTGGGGCCGTCCTAATCATAACTGTGTAAAAAGGCACCAAAGAGGAAAACGAAGGCAGCTGATGGCGAGGTCGGCGGAATCGTACACCTATATCAATAACGAACCCAGTCTACAACAACCACTTTCTCGAATACTCATCTACGAACATCTGCAAATGCTGTAACTGTTCGTTGCCATTATTCGCTGCAATAGAACACGTGAGAAGAACGATGATTTTTGCGGCTGAAAGGAATAAAAAAAATCAAGGAACTTCTGGAGAAACTGGAACCAAATGAACGCTCCATAAAAACTTCATTCCACGAGTGATGCATAGTTTTTAAACTACCCGTAGAAACGGATTGTACTCGGTCGTGAAAATAATAATCTGGGTCGCTTTCTCCTCCCCACTAAACACTACAGCTCCAAGTCGGTAGTCGCTCGATATGTCGGCAGCATGTGCTACAGCTGGTAACAGCGAAAATGGAGCGTGGAGGCTAAGGGCATGTGTAAACCCTTTATGCACATAACAAAATAGATGCCATGCTTATGGCAGATTTCAAAACAGAATTCAGTGAAAATGGCTGGCGTTAGTGTACCCCATGCCTACGTCAGTATTAAGTCAGCTGAATCACATGGGCTCTGTTAAATTCAAACCCATCAACTTCATTAAATCGCCAAGATTCACGACGACAATACCATTAACCGCCACCATGGCGCAACCTCACCAAGACTGAATAAACATATAAAAAGAACTTCCTAGAAAAGCAGACTGCGCCATTGGTGGTCTCATAGGTTGATGCATTGTGATGGACCATACATCGCCGTCGGCACAACTTAAATTCGTCACTTTAGCCGGACGATAAACATTTGTACAGTGCCAAATTACTGCTGGTCAGTTTAGTTAAAGTATCTTGTTGACCTTGCGCGTGATCAAAAAAGCGGTATGTGCCCAGCACATCAGGTTTATCATCAATGAAACGAAAAATCCGAAAAACGAAAATATTCTTCGCAAGTTGCCTGATCGTGAAAACCCCAACGTTGCGTGAGCAGTGAACGGCTGACCAGATACATTCTATTTGAACAGCACATGTATTTCTGGAACCCCATTCTGAAGTCGCTGTTTGCTTTCTTCAGCAAATTAGACAAAAGCGGGCCAAGCAACTCAGTCTTGCAATACGGGAAGAAACTGCTGGAGAATGTGACATAAAAAGTGCGATACCTAAACTTAGCCGCTCCTCAAACCCAAACTGCTTGGGAGGGGGTGCCAGAGTTAGGAGTATAGCAAAGATAATGTTTTTGTTATTAGTTTCCATTACTTGCATATGCTAAATTCTTTCGCTCAAATTGTCCCTTTAAGTTGTTCATGTCCGCGCGAAGACTCAAACGGTAAGAAGCTTTCTTGACAAGTATAAGCGGCTTAGGATAAGGACAGCGAGCCCCCGAAACTGCTTAAACATGATAAGGTTTGAAGTGAACCGGATGCCATTATATGGTCTTTTTCTGAAATTCACACAGAATTCATGTAGATTGTCTAATTCATCCATATAGGAAGAACCTCTAATAAAGCATCTACTTCGATGCAGCTCCATTCAAATAAACCATTCCCTGCTCCCTCTTCTTGAGCATAACGGAAAAAACGCCACCCGCGACACGTCCCCGCCTCTATCGGAAATTACTATGGAATGCTAAGGATGAAAGCGCCTTATAAACAAATTTGCGAATCGACGCGTGTTCTCTGGAGATAGAAAGATAACGGTAAGAACTTCGCTAAACGAACAAAGAAACAGCTGCAGTAAACTTTGGAAGAGCGTTTATTTCTTCGTAATTATTTTAATAGAGACCTCATAAGACGCCTCCAATAAAAATGCCACTACGCATACGGTGAGGAAAAAGCCTCTCTCCTCGACATCATCCCCTCCTCTCTCCTCGAAATAACTTGCCTTCATGTAAGTTTATTTTTACAGCCCCAGTGATATATTCAAGGAAATATAGTAGTTAAAAACTGAAGCTGGCTGATGGAGCAATGAATGGGCCAGTTGAATGGAAATAAGATAACCCCAGAAACGCGCACCAGACCTTTAGACGAATTCGGTCGACACTTATTAAGCGTCTGCAGAATTACTAAATAATGCACTAAAGTAAACAGCAGAAACATAGATTTTACACTTGTTATGCGATGTGACAAACTAAGAGAACTCGTAGAACGCTAATTGAGATGATATTGACAAAATAAGCAAACAAATTAACGCAAAAGTGAATGAACTTTACTCATGATGCTCTACTCAGCTACGAATGAAAAATTTATAAAAACGGGTGAACGAATGAGTAAAATAAAAGAAAGATGAGCAAATAAGTGAATAAAACAAAAAAAAAACAAGTAAAAGTACCTGGCTGATAGCTATTTGCCATGTGCCCACTGCTCGAATAAGCCGAATTTATCGGACGAACAGTCGATGGCATAGGCTGCGGTGGTGCTGCATGCAGTGGTGGGTACTTGCCATACTGGAACTGCTTTGCTGCAAATAAGCTCAAAATGCACAAAATGTAGAAAAGACCCGGCATTTGACTCAGATTAACATCTGGACGATACACAACGTAATGAGGAGGAGGAGAACAGAAAAAAGGCGCGTGTGAACCAAAAATTGGTGTTTATCTGTGTGGATTTTGAAAACTACAAACCTTCAAATGTTCTCTAGTCCGTACATGAAACAACAGCGTGAAACCCTTACATTTCGAATAATGATTCGTTGATGACCAGGTAATCTCAGAGCCCAAATTGCTAATGCAAAAACTGAAAGCACAATGCCCATTGCACTGTTTACTACAGACAGAAGCGGAGGATGCATGAACAGTGAGAGAGACATGATTCAAGCAGCAACGCTCATAGGTTCAAAACGTAAATATGCTCGACACCTAAACCGGTAATAGTACCGAACATCTTAACGCGTCTACGAATGATCACAGTCACGTAATCAAGGAAGAAAACGATTATGGAACGAATCACTAAATTTTAGCCTTCCAGTCAGTAGCACAACGTAACAGACCAACATAAAAGTTGTCAGGCGGATAATGTAAAATTGTATTTGTTAGTTTCTGATACCAGCACGGCAACAACGGAACTGGCCTTCAGGTACGCCTTGGTCCCTCATAAAATCAAGAGGTTATTACCTGAATAGGCTGGCCCTGACGCATGCCCAACCGTCTGAGAACTCTGCCACGAACCCGGCCCTTGTACTTCTTGTTGGCGCACAGCAAACCTGGCAGTGAGATGCAATGGAACTTGCGCAGCAATGTTCATACAACTTGGACCACAGCAGCACGGCAACAACGGAACCGGCCTTCAGGTACGTCTTGGTCCCTCATAAAATCAAGAGGTTAAAATCTTTACCTGAATAGGCTGGCCCTGACGCATGCCCAACCGTCTGAGAACTCTGCCACGAACCCGGCCCTTGTACTTCTTGTTGGCGCACAGCAAACCTGGCAGTGAGATGCAATGGAACTTGCGCAGCAATGTTCATACAACTTGGACCACAGTCAGGAGCAAATACCAACATAAAAGTTGTCAGGCGGATAATGTAAAATTGTATTTGTTAGTTTCTGATACCAGCACGGCAACAACGGAACTGGCCTTCAGGTACGCCTTGGTCCCTCATAAAATCAAGAGGTTATTACCTGAATAGGCTGGCCCTGACGCATGCCCAACCGTCTGAGAACTCTGCCACGAACCCGGCCCTTGTACTTCTTGTTGGCGCACAGCAAACCTGGCAGTGAGATGCAATGGAACTTGCGCAGCAATGTTCATACAACTTGGACCACAGTCAGGAGCAAATCTGTTAGCTGCAAAATGCTTTATTAGGCCAGCATGAGAAAACGAAGTTGCGTAATATTTCATACAAGTGTTGGAGAAAATAAAATAAAGAAAATTTGTCGCACAATGGAAAGTCTTTAAGCAACGTGCGACAGATATAACATATGCACATAAAATGGCCACAAAAAAACCATATGTTTATGAAAAAATCATCGGATGACTTTTCAGCTAGAGCACAAATGGAGACCATGCACTTTTAAAGATAAATCCCATTTTCTATCATCCTCCACATTTCTATGCCCTCGAACAAACATTACGGACACCCCGAAATCCATCCCCACTAATCCGCCTTTCTCATCACAGAATACCTGCGCGCTTTCGACGCTCTTTAATCAAACTGGCAAAATGTTGCAATTTGCGAAGTGTATTATGATGGCGCCGTGTATATTCTCGTATTAGTGCGGCTACTTCTTTCAACCCGAAATTTTCAACTCGGAAAACACCGAAGCCAGAGACATGAAAATTCATCGTGTGCTGCACCTATCAGATTGCACTTTCGAGTACCAACCTTCACAGATGCAGAAAAACGAAGATTAAAGATCCGTATAACCGCCTACATCAGGTAGAATCCGACTAGCTAAAGTGGCCGGCAGATTTCATATGTGATTCACAAAAGCATATACGAGGTCAGCTCCCTGCCTCTGTGGTATGTAATTGCGTTTGTTCTTCCTTCAAACATCAGGCTCACTTCTAACAACGAATTTGCTCAAACTACCTCACTACTCAGCCAGAAAAACTGCATCACCTTGGGTCCGCAACAACACAGCTCCATCGTCGTTGTGAATGCAAATGGTCAATACTCCTCGTACAGCCTCCTATTTCGGAAGAAAGGACAGTAGGCCATTTTTTTCTCTCCAGTAATAATACCATTCCTTTGGCAGCCTTCGACCGTTGCGCTGCAGCTATTAATCACACCCGATATGTGAAGCCGGAGACCGTAGTCAGAAAAGCTGATTTGCAGCGCACGAGGTATCGTGACGTAGAGATCAACCAGGAAATGTCCCCAAATCCTAAACCTCTAAAAAATTTAAACGCCGGCACGACGTTTTCTGTTCTTAATTGACAATACTGCTCGCTTAGCAGCCTTCGGTCACTGCGCTGAGAATCTATTGCTATTGACACCCTGTATCCGCAGCCGAGACCGAAGTAAGAGAGACTTGAGTCACAGCGCAAGCGGTACCATGACGTAGGAATCAACCAGGAAATGTTCCCAAACGTTAAACCTGTGCAAACTGGGTGTTGCTGAACCAGCTGCGCGCTGTTCGCTGCGATAGACTGCTCAGGCCACCATGCCGATTCCGACGCGACCATGGGCGATTGACTTGGCGGTGGAAGTGGCGCATACTGAGCTGTCCTTCGAGACACAGCAGCAGTTGAAGGTAACGCCGTTTTGCGAGTGTCCCTATCACTCAAAATTACGTTCCTTTCAGTGACGCTGCTTCCGTAGCCTGAAAAAAAAAACAACTGAAACGCAGCGAAACCCCAGCCATAAGTCATCGCCCGCCGTTGCACACCCCTTCTTCCCTTATAATCAAGAAACTATCATGTATGCGCGCAATGTAATGCTTTCTCTCGATTTCGCATCCCCTAACTAGACTAGCACGTCCTTCAGGTAATAACCAAACATCATCGTCAGCTGCTCTGAGACGTCCACACATTGCATCACCATATACTCGTGCATATACGTTTCTATGCATACTCTAGTCTTTTCCCATGTCTTTCCAAGGGCAATGATGAACGAAGAGATTATGTGTGGCGGAGCAACTCACGATCTGAAACGCAGCGAAACCCCAGCCATAAGTCATCGCCCGCCCTTGCACACCCCTTCTTCCCTTATAATCAAGAAACTATCATGTATGCGCGCAATGTAATGCTTTCTCTCGATTTCGCATCCCCTAACTAGACTAGCACGTCCTTCAGGTAATAACCAAACATCATCGTCAGCTGCTCTGAGACGTCCACACATTGCATCACCATATACTCGTGCATATACGTTTCTATGCATACTCTAGTCTTTTCCCATGTCTTTCCAAGGGCAATGATGAACGAAGAGATTATGTGTGGCGGAGCAACTCACGATGACTATTGAGCAAGCTTATATAATATGCGTGTTTCTGTATCACGCAAGACAGTAAGCAGAAAGCTACACTATCTAGCCTACGCAAAAGGGTAATATGCCGCTCATTGCCCTTTTTTGGAACATATATCACTGCATTTCACTGTTTGCCTTGAAACAGATATCATTGTTCGCTTGCAGGCCGTTGATCGATGGGCTGCGAATATGCCGCTGCCAGCACCGACATTCTCAGACGAAGACAAAACCAATGAAACGTTAAGCAAAGTTAAACCTGTGTAAATTGGCTGTGGATAAGCAAACTGTGCGCTGTTTGCTAGGATGGACTGCTCACGACACCACATCGATTCCTGCACAACAATGGGCGGTTGGGGTTGCGGTGGAAGTGGCGCATATTGAGGGGCTGTTCTCGGACAAACTGCAGCAGCTGAAGGCAATGCCGTTTTGTGAATATCTCCACCATTTAAAAACGCGTACCTCTCGGTGAAGTTACTTTCGTTGCCTGAAAAAAACAGAAGTGAAACGCTGTAAAACTGCGGCCACAAGCTGTCGTTTCGTCCCCCCCCCCCCCCTTCTCCCTATGATTAAGAAACTGTCGTGTAAATACGCAACCCAGCGCTTTCTTTCGCTTATGCATCCCCTGACTCGAATAGCACATCTTCCCGATGGTAATCAACACCTTCACCAACTGTTTTGAAATGCCCACACATCGCGTCATCATATAGTCGTGTATATGCGTTTCTATGCATACTCCAGTCTTTTCCCATGTTTTTCCTAGGACAATGACGAAAGAAGCGTGTGATGGAGCTACTTACAAAGAAACGAGTAATACGCCTCCCACTGCCTCATTTTTGGGAACATCTCACCAGGCCGCTATCTGCCCTAAAATAGATACCACTGCTCGTTTGGTAGCCTTCGATCGATGTCTTGCGAATCTACTGCTACCAGTACCGATATCCTCAGCCGAAGATAAAATGCAGGAAATGTTCCGTAAAGTTAAACCTGTGTAAGTTGCCTGTGGATGAGCAAGCTGCGCGCTGTTTGCCAGGATGGACTGCTCAGGACACCACGTCGATCCCGGCACAACAATGGGCGGTTGTGGTGGCGGTGGAAGTGGCGCATACTGATGAGTTGATCTCGGAGACATCGATCCCGGCACAATAATGGGCGGTTGTGGTGGCGGTGGAAGTGGCGCATACTGATGAGTTGATCTCGGAGACATCGATCCCGGCACAATAATGGGCGGTTGTGGTGGCGGTGGAAGTGGCGCATACTGATGAGTTGATCTCGGAGACATCGATCCCGGCACAATAATGGGCGGTTGTGGTGGCGGTGGAAGTGGCGCATACTGATGAGTTGATCTCGGAGACATCGATCCCGGCACAATAATGGGCGGTTGTGGTGGCGGTGGAAGTGGCGCATACTGATGAGTTGATCTCGGAGACATCGATCCCGGCACAATAATGGGCGGTTGTGGTGGCGGTGGAAGTGGCGCATACTGATGAGTTGATCTCGGAGACATCGATCCCGGCACAATAATGGGCGGTTGTGGTGGCGGTGGAAGTGGCGCATACTGATGAGTTGATCTCGGAGACATCGATCCCGGCACAATAATGGGCGGTTGTGGTGGCGGTGGAAGTGGCGCATACTGATGAGTTGATCTCGGAGACATCGATCCCGGCACAATAATGGGCGGTTGTGGTGGCGGTGGAAGTGGCGCATACTGATGAGTTGATCTCGGAGACATCGATCCCGGCACAATAATGGGCGGTTGTGGTGGCGGTGGAAGTGGCGCATACTGATGAGTTGATCTCGCGGAAGGCCACGCCGTTTTGTGAATGTCCCCATCGCTTAAAAATTCGCGTCTTCCGGTGATGTTACTTTCGTTGCCTGAAAAAAAAAACAGAAGTGAAATACTGCAAAACCTCAGCGACACGTTCCCGCTCTGCACTCCCGCTCCCCTTTTCCTTACCCTAAAATCAAGGAACATTTGTGCGCGTAGGCGAACTAGCGTTTTCTCTCAATCACGCATCCTCTATCTCAACTAGCACATCTTCCAGATAACATATAAATACAATCCTTAGCCGTTCTGAGGCACCCAAACATTACGTCATCATGTATGTGCGTATATGCGTTTTTGTGAGCACTCCTATCTTTTCCACCACGTTTCTTCCACGATAAGGCCAAATGAAGAGAATATGTATATCCATATGTATATATATACATACACATATGTATATGTATATGTGTATATATATGTGTATATGTATGCATATTATATATACATATATATACATGCATATGTATACATATGTATATATATACACATATATATACATATATACATATGTATTCGTAAAAGATATTGACGTTGAGACCATATAATGCGTCGAGGAAGATGGTATAATATATTTATGCTGACGTTTCGGCTCATAAAGCCATAATCATAGCACCACAAGCTCAAACTTGGGTAACTAAACTTGGTTTAATTTGGTTTAGTTACCCAAAAAAAAAACTTGGTTTAGTTACCCAAGTTTGAGCTTGTGGTGCTATGATTATGGCTTTATGAGCCGAAACGTCAGCATAAATATATTATACCATCTTCCTCGACGCATTATATGGTCTCAACGTCAATATCTTTTACGAATACATATGTATATATGTAAAAGATATTGACGTTGAGACCATATAATGCTTCGAGGAAGATGGTATAATATATTTATGCTCAAACTTGGGTAATTAAACCCAAATTTGAACTTGTGGTGCTATGGTTTTGGCTTTATGAGCCGAAACGTCAGCATAAATATATTATACCATCTTCCTCGAAGCATTATATGGTCTCAACGTCAATATCTTTTATGAATATTTATCGAATATGCATTCAATAAATATTCATAAAAGATATTGACGTTGAGACCATATAATGCTTCGAGGAAGATGGTATAATATATTTATGCTCAAACTTGGGTAATTAAACCCAAATTTGAACTTGTGGTGCTATGGTTTTGGCTTTATGAGCCGAAACGTCAGCATAAATATATTATACCATCTTCCTCGAAGCATTATATGGTCTCAACGTCAATATCTTTTATGAATATTTATCGAATATGCATTCAATAAATATTCATAAAAGATATTGACGTTGAGACCATATAATGCTTCGAGGAAGATGGTATAATATATTTATGCTCAAACTTGGGTAATTAAACCCAAATTTGAACTTGTGGTGCTATGGTTTTGGCTTTATGAGCCGAAACGTCAGCATAAATATATTATACCATCTTCCTCTGTGTATATGTACGTATGTATATGTACATATGTACATATGTATATGCATATATATAATGTATATGCAAAGAATGTATACATACATGTACTGAAGTACACTGCCATAACTGTTCTGCAACCTGCTGTGAATGGTTGCATCTTGCACCATATATCTTGCACCGCT
Source organism: Toxocara canis (assembly GCA_000803305.1). NCBI lineage: Eukaryota > Metazoa > Nematoda > Chromadorea > Rhabditida > Toxocaridae > Toxocara > Toxocara canis. The sequence goes on from JPKZ01001740.1 coordinate 250,533, forward strand.
ATCGCAAAAAAAAGTAGCAGCTTAGTCTTGCAACATGTGCATTCCCCACCATTCAGCCATGACCGTCACATGCTGTAATTTGCGCTCAAGAACTACCTCACCACGAAATTAGATGAACTGCATCACGTTAGATACCAACAATAAAGCTACACCATCGCCGCGTATATAAACGGAGAATACTCCTTCTACAGCATTTTATTTGAAAAAAAAAAAGATACCCCTGTACGCCATTTTCTGTCCTAAATTGACTAGCCGAAGTTATCGTAGTTACATGGTGCGTGTGTAGTATAAAAGTACAAAAAAGTTTTAAAAAATGCAGTTGGTTGATGGAAATTGACGTCTGCACGGCAAAAATCGCACACATAGAGCGCTGCGCGTCACAGACCACCCACTGCGCTCGCGTCCATCAAAACCCTCTCCCCACTGCTACGCAGCTCACTCGAATGTGGCTTGCTCCACCCATACACGATCTCTGTGACTCGCTCCGCCCAGAACCATTCCCAGCTTAATTACACTAGTGTACGAGCTCGCTGGTGAAAAGTGACGCTTAAACGTCAAATACGGGCTCGCGGCCTCACCGCTCGCTAAACTATAGGTATTACACCTTTACGTACATTTCTTGGGGGTGTGTGAAACTGCGGTGCAAAAAACGAATAAGTTAGCGAAAAGTGATGTTTAAAGCTCAAATACGGGCTCGCGGCTTCGCCGCTCGCTAATTCTATACGTATTACACCTTTGTATACACTTCTTGGGAATGTGTGAAACTACGAAGAAAGTAACGTTTAAAGGTGAAACTACGGGAATGACGTTTAAAGTAACGTTTAAAGGCCTGTGAAACTACGGAATCGCGGCTTCGCCGCTGGCTATTTAATATAAAATCGATTTCCATAGTTAAGGGCATATTTGGGAAATTCTATCGACCATATCTGATCGAATTCTTAACCAAATGCAATAAATCCACAATATTTGGAATGAACTCATCGAGATCTATCGAAAGGTACCAGTTTCGTGGAAATCTGAGACAAAAATTTTTTTCGAAAAATTCCACGTACCTCCATAGATCGAAAATTCGCAAATTTGGGAGTCTTATATCTCGGTTCCGGAGTTGAATTGAGAAAGGATCTTGATATCGTTGTGATCAGCTCCGGGAGTTGAGTTGAACGCATTAATTGTGCTTGCACTGGCTAGAGCAGGAGCCGAGATATAAAACCCCCAAGATTGCAAAAATCGACATTTTGGGATTTCTGGCCGATCGATTCGGTCTCAGCCGTATCTCACCGATCTGGATGATTTATATACCCATCGATAGCGTATCAATTGCTGATTACAATGAAAGAAATCTCAGCCCGATTGGAGCAATCGTTGCTATGATATAAATCCTCTAAATTTGCGCTTCCATACTTAAGGCCATTCATGACAATTTCTATGCACCATATCTCGTCGAATTCCTAATCAAATCCGACAGTACCTAGATATTTAGAATTAGCTCATCGAGATCTATCGAACGGTAGCCTTTCGTGAAAATCCGAGACAAAAATTTTTTTTTCGAAAAATTCCACGTGCCCCTCAAGAATCAGAAAAAATTTCACGTGCCCCCCATGGATCGAAAAATCGCAAGTTTTGGGGTGCCGTGTCTCGACTCCTGAGTCAAACTGAGAAAAGATTTTGGTGTCGTTTTGATCGCTCTTGCTAGAACAGGAGCCGAGATATAAAACCCCCAAAATTGCAAAAATCGACATTTTGGAATTTCGGGCCGATCGATTCGGTCTCAGCCGTATCTCAAAGATCCGAATGGTCTGTGTACCGATCAATGGTGTATCAATTGCTGATAACAACGAAAGAAATCTCAGCTCGATTGGAGCAACGTTGCCGAAATATAGACCCTCCAATATTCCACTTCCATACTTGAGCTCACTTTTGCAAACTTCAACCGACCATACCTCATCGAATTCTCGACCAAATCCAATAATTTCTGGATATTTGAGATCAGCTCATTGAGCTGTATCATCCTGGAGTAAAGGAAAACAAAAATAAACCCATAAGCGCAACAACGAAGTCCAACGGTGCTGGTGAATCGCGGCGTAATTAAACCCTTTGCCTCCATCCTTTGCCCCTCAGTTCTATCCCCTGTACCACCGAGTTCAGCCCAAGACGATCCTCAGGGACCGTGGATATATCAACCGGTGTGTCCTTAAGTATGGAAAATGCGTTCTGGGCCCGTTTTGGCTCCTTGCCGGTTTCCATAGCGCCAACAACCTAGATATCGTTGGATGTGAAATTCTTAGCGGCATCTTTTGGTGTAGGCCCGGTTTCAGCCCGGCAAACTCTGTTCCAGAAACCTCATAATTACGCGATTGTTTGATGGGGTCCGAGAACGAGAAATCCTACACGGATAGAAGTTATATTTTGGAAGCTGAACAATAACTGCAAACTTTTGAGAATTGCGGAATTTTTCCGATTAGTGGTTGCGAAAAAAAGTTATTGGGGAGTCAAAAAGTGCGATTTTCCAACTTTGTTAGACGATGTCTTTCGTGGGCGTGCCTCGTATGAACATTCAGAATCTGCATCTCTTAGAACCCCTAAATGTCAGAAATGAGCCAAATCGGTCAAAGTTGAGCCGAATAATGGCCGACGGAAAATTTCAAATATGAAGCCGGATAACTTTTCCGGAACAGAACTCTTTATGGAATAATGGACGGAGACCACATAAGACGACCGGCTCTATAACACATTCTGAGGATTCCCCAAAAATCGCAAAAAACCGGACTAAAAGGTGATCCGGAAAAAGTTCCATACTTTAAAAAAATTTCCGGAGCCATGTTCCGGTTTCGACAAATCATCCTGACCAGGCACTCAAATCCAGCGATCCCACTACCAACATCCAGAAAATCTATAAAAACCACGGAAATCTGGCCAACACATAAAAAGTTATGAGGAAAATTTCTTAAGTATCAAAAGCACTTAAGACGGGAAAAACATCGACTTAGACTTTCCGAATCAAGCTCATCGTCAAATGCCATCAAGCTACAACCGTCAAAAGCTTAACTTTAAAAAACCGGATCAAAATACTCAAATAGAAGAGAGATAGCCTATCAGAACGGCACACCACTCGTTTGGCAGCCTTCCGTCACTGCGCTGAGAATTTGTTGCTATTGACACCGGGTATCCGCAGACGGAGACCGGAGTCAGAGAGAGCTGAGTCACAGCGCAAGCGGTATCATGACGTTGGAATCAACGAGGAATGTTCCCAAACGTTAAACCTGTGCAAACTGGCTGTTGCTGAACCAGCTGCGCGCTGTTCGCTGCGACGGACTGCTCAGGCCACCATGTCGATTCCGGCACGGCCATGGGTGACTGAGTTGGCGGTTGAAATGGCGCACGCTGAGCTGTTCTTCGAGAAACTGCAGTAGCTGAAGGCAATGCCGATTTCTGAATGTCTGCACCATTTAAAAATATGTCGCTTTCGGTGGTGTTACTTTTGTTGCCTGAAAATAGCTTGAACAATTGAAACAGTCCGAAACCTTAATCAGGCATCCCCCTCACCGAGTCACTCCAAACATTAGAAAATATAGTGAATCTGCGAGCTTTAGCGTTTTCTCTCGAGCACATCTTCCGATTAATACTGCGCCACTATATACGCGTGTGCATGAGTATTCATGAGTTTTCGTCATTGCCCCACCCGTTTCAATGAGAGCAGCTACAAATGAAAAGGTTAGACGCGTTGCAGCCGGCAACCCACCATGACTGTTTTGTAACTTACTGTGGTTCGCATGTGTAAGGGATATTACAACCACACATAATTTCCGCCACCAGCATAAAATACATACCATCAAAACGAACGTTGTTTTTAACAGCTATGTTCCTCACCACTCAGCCATTATTGCCTCACATCGTAATTTTCTGTACCACAGCGCAATTCTGTTTTCATGCCTACTCCGTCCTGATGCTTCACGCCCATCTTAAAATTGCAAATGCAAAGTGCTCTAAGACTTTGCTATTTGATTATAATACGGCAATTTAAATTATGCTGCAATATCGCTAATTTGGTCGTATAAACTGCTTGCCGCTAAAAAGTCAGTTCGGTAATAAAATTTGCTCCCGTTCAACCGCACCCAGTGATAAAATTTACACCATGCGTGAAATGAGTCGTTTAAATTAAGGAATGAAATCTACATTGTGACTTATTCGATGATTGCATCTGATCAAAACATCCACTGATAGGAATATAAACTGTTCACTAGTGGTAACGTAAACGTGTTGACGATGTCACCTTAAAAAGTTCATCAAAATTTTATGTAGAAAACGTAAAGATGGAACCCTAAAAAATAACGTGAGAAGTGCTTAGGCGAGTTTAGGCAACTGATGGTACACTATTCATGGGAGATGGTAAGTTATAAATTAATAGTGATTTCGCCACATTGACTGTTTCCTCTTAAAGCTACTGTATCGAGCAGCCACACATCTTTTCTAACACAGGAGAGCGAGGTAAATGTGTTATACACTGACATGTGCAGAACGACGATACGGAAAACGTCGCGGTCTTGGCTTCCGTTGGTGAGTCCGGTCGAGATGACGACTCGATCAGACCTATCGCAGGTGAAGGTGGAGGTAAAAGCGTCTCATACTCCCGAACAACTCCTCGAAACAGTGACTCATTCCACGGCACAGCCTTTTGTGCTTGAGATGTCACCTCGCAATCGGAAAGCCTGGCGATTGCATCATCACCTGCAGAAAAATTACGTTTGCTCCACCCAGGAGATGTGGACTGGGCATTATCTGAAGGTCGGAGGGCCCAATAATTCAATTCAGTGTAACATAATCACATATCGATTAACCTAAACCTCCGAGGTTTTGTCCTTCACAGCGAAGCGGGAGCAGTCGAAGGAAATGTTGCATTCGCGGCATACGATAAAACTCAGAATCTTGTGAGGTAGAGCTGCATTCTTTAGTGGGCAAGTGTGTGGTGTATTTGGGGGATGACAAGCACTACATCAAAAAGCTACTTTCTGATGCGCTCAAAGAGAAAAACATTCGTGAGGGAGAAGCGCTGTTGACGAGAAGCATATTCGAAGTGATACGCGCAAGAATGCACTGCTGTTGAAGAACGCCGAATGAACAATAAGAATTAAAATTTCTCTGATGTTTTAGCGTCCGGCACCATAGTCGGAAAGATGAACACCGTTTATCTTTGTCATTAGCGCGTCTATTTATTGAAGCGCATCAGACAGCGCTTTTTAGAGGAAGGAGCCGCACCGCACAATACAACACAGGACCAGCCCGCGTGAGACCAGACAAAGCATTTTTTTTACTATGGATGGTGAAACAACTTATTTTCGGACGTAGGGATGATTTGGTGGTGAACAGACCTTTCGGTAATGGAAGTCACTATTTTCCACTAAAAGAACTACCATGAAAGGTGTGACATTTTTTCCTGGCCAACAGGAGCGAGTGCAGCGAACGAACGAGCGAATGCGAAGAGAGTATTTTAGCAGCAACGAATAAACCACCAGAAATCGTCTCTCGAGTCTTCTTCGGACCAAAGTGGAATTCGTCCCAAACAGGAAAAGAGTTGCTCATTTATGAAATCCATCATCAGGAAAAAAAATCTGAAGAATTACAGCTACAATAGCTCTAAATTCTTTGCTTATAAGTTCGCTCTGAGAAGATGTTAAAATTTATAAGCTTGCCCACTTAACATGATTCACTTTTTGAAAGAAATCCATTTCAATTTCGTGGACGTCATCGGCCTCCGAAATTCATTTTCGGAACTTCATGGAGAAGTATCGCATACTAAAATCTTTGCCAATTATATTGTTGAACACAAATAGCAAACAATCCTTAATGAATCACCTAAAATTGACTGCAGCTTCGAAGTGGCCAGTTGCGACTGAGGCAATGGAGATTCCGCTCTTTGTGTGATCGGTGCTGCTCGCGACTGTTCACTAATAACTGAGTCTTCTGCCCGAGTAACGAATCGCGCCTGAAAGATATGAATGAAAGTTATGCCAACTTAACACTAAAAGAAATACAAATGAACAACAATCTGTGGATCTAGCAGAAAGAGAGATGCCAATCAGAAATACTGAGACAGATTTACGGTAGCAAATAAGAACTATGTTTATAACCACGATTCGAGATCGTCAATTTCCGTTTTCTGGGCAGATGCTCAACCATGAGCTATTGCAGGAACATTACTGCAAACACTCTGGACCTCTTCGAATAGAAATGTCGCAAATATCATGGCACATTTTAGAAAGAAAAAACCTAACGTATACATATTAGGTACTATAGCGGCTTAAAAATTTCATATTTACTAATACTATTGATTAATACTTTAAAAGTACTAATGATAGTTCTCACCGAGTTTTCCTGCACGTTTTTAGGCTCGTCAATTCGCGCACCATCGTCGTTTGTACTATCGGACGCAGACAGGATCTCGTCGCGGACTTCATCGCTATCACCACTGATCGTGCTTCTACTGCCAACTGTCGATTCCGAGTCCTTAAAAAACTTTCCAAGGTAACCAATTAATAACGACATTCTCGCTGAGAACCTCACCATATGTTAGCGACACTAAGAGAAAGAGATCTCCTGCATTCGCCAGTGCGACAAAGCGCGGCTTACGAATGCAAACTGCAGGGAATAGTGCAAATCAACAGTTAGCTTGGACAAATAAATGAGTGCAGTCGAGTTGTTTCTTTGATAGCATACCTTTAAACCGTTATTTTTAAAATTTTTCTTTTATTTTTGATCACACGATTTGGCATTTGACTACGTGATATTGTTAACGTGTTAAAGGAGAAAAGTCATCATCACTTCCTTCATCCTCGCTCAACATTTCTCATTAACGTTACAAATATTTGCATATTGTTATTAATTACCTCATGTTACACGCTTACCATTCCCATATTTTACTTTTCAACGATAATTTATTTGTTGCGAATGTCATTTAAGCCCACTGTTTCATCAAGAAATCTGATGTTTCCAGCCAAGCTCTCGAACGGCTAGAGACTGTATTGTAGTGGCGTGAACTCTGTAAGGAACGAAGCAGTCGACCGTTCGTCGTTCTCATAACAGTGTGCGTGAAAGGTATCCCCAGGTCTTAACGCCACACCTGAGTAAAACTGCTAGAAAAGAGGTGCGCAAATCCTATCGTGATTTCATCTACCGAACTTCGCTGATATTTATCAATGTCACATTCATCTTTCCTTGCGTTCACCAGTCATGCTTCTGCGAACATCGTTGCAGTTTTTCGTTCGCTCTTTCCCTCATTAGCTTCTCAGGAATCGACCAGATTCAGTAACCGTTATCTGTACCGCAAAAGTAAACGATGCCTCATTAACTGATGCGAATGTCACCACAGTGAAGTATATCACACAGCCGCGAATAGATCCGTATAAAGAAAATAAGGTTACCGTTGTTTAGATTATTGTCTGAACCATGCTATGGTTCAGACAATAAGTCGGTTGCCTCACAAAACGGCAACGCGCCTCCCGATATTCACCACGCCATGAAACAGGCTAACGATGAATGGTACGTTTTACAGATTTATTGCTGCATTCGAAAGGAATCAAATGTAAAGAACATCATGCGTTCAAAACCAGAGTTAGCAGTACAGTCAGATCCTGTTCTAAGACTTTTAGAGCTGAAGCTCACAGTTTGCATTTTCGGCTTCACATCAACCCATTTTGCCAATCACTGGAAAGTACAGCCAAATGTAGCGACAGAGGAGATTGTAGGACGTTCATCGGATGACTCTTCTTTGCTGTATCGCATTCCATGTAGGTAGGTAAAAAAAGGGGGTTTAATATTCACGGCCGATCAAAAACAAATCTCGCATTACATATTTGTTCATGTCGCAATCGAAAAATCGGATTATTTACAGACCGAAATGCTTCTCATCTGGGAATGGATAAAATATTAAACAACAAATAAACATAAATGTTCGATTCAACTCAGACGCCGTAGCTCCGTGCGACTATATTCACAGTAACGAAAATTTGGTCGAAGGCACTTCCGACGATCATAAGTAGTCTTCAGCTGTTATCTCCGAATTATTAGCTTTCACTCCTCTGATAACGAACCAAATACCTGCGATTCGCCGTCTCAAACGATATCGGAATGTCTGCCCTTCTTTGGCTTGTTCTACTACTGCCATTCAGATGCCATCTTCTGACACGTTGTTTTTATCGGTTTGGAACAAAGACATGTAAAATACGACTACAAATCCAGACGCACTAACACCTTTAAAATGTTTACCTTTTCATTAATCGAATCTTCAGCTGAAGTTCGTTCTAACCGTCGCCGAAAGACCTTCTGGCACTGCAAAAACAATGTCAAAACAGTAGTCATTGTCCTCTTCATAAAGACAGATCAGCGCCAATAATCAACGTCAAGTCCTTTCCATAAACACTACCCAAGCGTACGAAACGATCACAAATCTCAAAGACGTATTAGGATATAGGGCTGCCATAATACGGTCGATAGCACAAACACATCCACACGCGTAATTCGCAGCTCCGTTCATAAACAAGGTAAGACTTTCATGGAGAAGGCAAAAGAAGGGAACAACTCAAAACTATGCAAAGCACTAATCGTATTCACACAATTCATCCTAGTCTTTGATCCAATGGTTATACGAATTCAAGCACTTGAACCGAGGTCTTGAACATTCTACATAATTTACTCATGGGTGAATTGGCAAACAAAACTCCACCTCGAATAAACGTTTACCTTCGGCCTGATGAGACTTTCCTCACAGGACATTAGGTATGGGAACCAATGCTCAGGAGCAGATTAACCGTAAGTGAAAGTTAGATGAATCCCAACCGTAAATTCCGCGCTCCTCAAAAACATAAATTCCATGGACCATTCCTCGATTATAGCGGTTTTAGAATGTTTAGCGATCTACAGATACCACGACATATATCCGGCACTTATTGTAAATTGGTCAAGCACTGAAGCAAAAATTGCGATGAAGAAGACTCACCAGATGTGAGCTGACGAAATAAAATTTCACCTTTTCGCAAGTGCATTCTCTCCAAGAACAACGCGATCTTGCATGAGCGTCGACCACTAGTCCGTGATTCCGACAGAGGCGACATGTCCCTTTAATAATCAAAATAAAATTTCCCTTCAACTATTAAACTAAAAAAGTTTTAGTGAAAAAATCGACTTCATTGAAATAGAAATTTGAGCATATGATGTCAGAGCTTACGCAGTAAAGCATCACCGCGGAAGATGAAGTCCAAATTCAAACCCATTTAGTCGACAGAGTTTCCGCTTTCCAATTTTAAAAAAATCTTCATAATTTTGGCCGATTTTCTCAGCTGTTAGGAAAGGTTACCTCAGTATTCCTGAACCAAGACATTCATCACAAAAACGGCTACTGCGCCTCGCAGGAAAGTAGCCGTAGTTTTATGGTGCTATATTTCCAGACCTTCTGGACCGCTTAAGATAAAAACAGAGCCCACTTAGTTCATACGGCTGTCAATTTCGCTTAAGGAATTTCCACATGCACATCATGTCTGCGTCGTGAGTATGGAAAGCACCACATTATAATCTATAACTGAGTACAACTATTTATTTGCTACCAGGTAAACAGTATATCCGTAGAGAACAATCCATTCCATTTTAAAATTTAGCATGTATAGATCGATGGTCGTTTGGAACAGTTCTCTCTTAACTACCAGCACGACTGTTCTCAGATATACTGGTTAGCGACAGGCGACTTCGGGTTCGGATTCCTTTACGTTAACATGAAGTGCATCTGTTGGTCTCTACTTGCAATGAAACGCACTTTTTCCATCCGGATGAACTCTAATCCACCATATAACTTATTTCAAAAAGGCACTCGCTTCCAAACCACCCATTCTCCGTCATGACCAAATCCGCATGTCGCTTACTGTGCTCTGCGCAATGTTGACACTACATTCTGCGCAGACAGACGAGGAATAAATAAAAGCAATATTGCCTTACTTTTGCGTTTTCTCTGAACAAATGACCCGAGATGTTGTGCCAAATCCCATGGGTAGTATAAGGGATTCTTCATAGCACCTGAACAGGCAGTTGAAAGTCCCGCTGAAACGTACTACCCTCACACATTGGCCTAGCATCCATTAACTTCAGGCAAGTTTTTAAATAAGTAAGTGAGAATTCAAAGTCTTGGCTCAGATATCTGAAGCAACAAACTCTTTTTTTCCTCTATTTATGCGAAAAGGTCGTCCTGAACAAGAAATTTCAAGACCAATCGCTTTTTAATGGCATTTAAATAACGACGAAAATTTGTATTCTTTTCCGCCACTTTCAGCTTATTGAGTTCGTTCCTCGTTCCTTTATGTTCCTTGGGCTCCCTTAAAAAACTTGCTCTGATATCCCTTTCCACTTGACCGAGCCACTGATCCGAGTTTGAATGTCACAATTCCAAAGTCAAAACAACTTTACAAGTGAGATAAGCCTGCGGACGGCTAATTGTAAAACCGCTGATATGAACATGAAGAAAGCATAAATTATGCAGAACTGAACAGCTATAGGGCAAAAGACTGAAAACGAATACACCCATAGAGACCGCTCGACGTAAAATTCGAAACCATACACAAACAGCAAAAAGAAAATTGAGATCAGTTTTACTTCACTCCTCAGCATACTCTGAAAGCACCGGACAGATTTCTGCGTATCAACATTTTTTAAAGCATTACGCCTTAACTAATCCTTTTTAGTTTTCAACGTTCATTCCGTCTCTCCAACTTCCTATGCAACCTCCCAGAACCCTAAGGAATTCCCCGCCATCCCCTTCTCCCCTCAAATGGGGAACATGCTCCCGCCTCCTGCACTGATGCACCCATGCAAAGGGATGCAGAGCGTTTCGGAACGCCTGGCACTCAGCCTGCTGACGACCCGTGGGGTAAGCAGCCGGGAATCAAACTCAAGTCTTCCCGCATACGAAGCGGGAGCTTTACCACTGGGCTACTGCCCACCCGATGAACCCATATATGAAGGAAAAGCTTGTGAAGCATACCGTGCGACAAACGTTTATAGAACATTTAACTGAGTAACTAATACCCGAAGTGCTGACTGCATGTTGAATGAACGAAGAACGCCACTGTTCCGAAACGTTGCCTACTTCCTCACTGTCGCCGCTCAAGCATACTTCCGAGCCATTTGTAAGCTGCGCTCTAAAATATTGGACTGGTGAAGACTTGTTTGTGGTAAAGCATGGCCTGGGGTTGATTCCTTCAAAAACTTTGTTTTTTTTTTTACCGCGAGTCCCCCTCTATAAAGAAAAATCCCTATGAGAAAGTTTTTCAGAAGTGAGTTTTTTATTTAAGAATGCAACTGGAAAGCATAAATAATTTAATGAGTGATCAACCTCGTTCATGGGGTTAGGGGCAACGATACAAAGTTAGAAAAACGAAACGCCATCGCTTCTTCGCAGCATAAATATTAGAGAAAACTACAACTTTTCTTTCGTGTGCTTGATGATCCAACCAAGTGTTGGACTGCGAGCGAAATCGCACTCGGGAGTCTCCGACCCCTAACCCCCTAACCTCGAGGGAACCCAACCCAACTCTACTCTTAGATGTCCCTAGCATGTCTACACAATCTCATTTTCATCGATCCAATGAAATTATGCATACAAGCTGGATTACGGCGAAGTTTATACTACCAGATTTCGAAACTGTAGCATCGGTGAACAACCAGTTCGAAATGTCAAGCAAGAACATGAATGCTCACAACTAGAACGCCGCCATGATATGTTTCGCAAATGAAAACTGCTCAAGGAATATAGAGAAAATTTAAGCCATACAAACATTTTTAACAACTTCAGCACGGAAACTAAACCTTAAAACACTGGAAAAAAAACCTTCAAATATGGGGTGATCTTTCGTTGGCCAGTTGAAGTAATCTGTGAAGCGGAATATGGATGCTTCACCTGCCAGTATTATTATATGTTACCCACATCAGGATAAGATATGATAAGATTCAAAGTAAATTTGCTTGATATGGCAGCAAAACAAACCGCAGGCATTCTTCGATTGTTGTCGCATGATTGGGCTTCGCTCGGTCCTCTACATAAATGGTGGTTACAGAGGCACTATCCTACAAAAACAGTTAACTATATACAACATAATCAACAGTAACGGTACAAAACAAGGCGAACTGCGCATAATTTGAAGTTATGTTAGATTAAATGGCGGACAAAAAGCAAAAAAAAAAAACAGAAAAAGCATTCAACCTAAAACCAATCATCAATGTATAGCATCAAAATGCGGCAGCACAAAGTTATTCGTTTATAATACGCACTGAAACATAGACATCCAAATGACTGAAACTCGAGCGAATGAGAGTCAACATTCGCGTGACATGCGTTACACTTGCACGAACTTGATTTCGTTCATGTCCATCTGATACCAACTTAAGCCGCTTGTAGACGCAATGGTAATAATTCCAAACACAAATACTGGCAGCCCACTCCCTTCAAATTCCAGCTTGAAATATATTTGTATGATACCCCTCTCCCCTTTTCCAAAGGCGCTGACGCAGTCCTCCCAGGAAAAGGTCAGTCCCGCTAGGAAAAGTTACTTTTGTTTCGAACACGACTGCTTAATCTTGAAATATAGTGGAACTCATTGCACCAATCAAGGAAAAGAGGGAGGGGAGTGGGCAGCAGTGATGCTATCGTACCAGAATTTTTGGTACGATACTGTACTTGTACTTTCCCTCCAAAAATGGTATTATACTCTACTAATATTATCCCCTAAAAAAACTGATCGTGCCGTACCTGCACTGTACTTGGCGGCCGAGATATGGTACGATACTGTACCAAGTATTTTGGCCTAAAAAGTACAATACTTATACCGTACTTTTCGTACCCGCAGTTCTTCTTGACATGCATGAACAGAGAGCGTAGACTACTTTATTGGTAAGTAAAATAAACCAAAACTGTGCAAGCCAACGACAGAAGAAAAGGACCGCTGGTTGAAACGACGAAAAAAATGCGAAGTTAGCGAAAAAAAGATAAAAAATATCCACGGTCGAGGTGAAAAACAGTCGAAATATCTGTTTGTTTTGAGCCATAATGGAAAACGCTTGAGCAAGTCACCGTAGAGGCATGAAGCACATAACAACTGGAGAGTGCATCGCACAACAAAAAAGCGAGATTAGAAACACGAGGATGGGAAAGACACCGGACACTTGCAAAACATCGCACCCGCACAGACTGCAACAGTTGGGGAATGAGCCGCAAAACAAGAAGGCGAGATTGAAATACAGGGCGCAGAAAAAACTTTGAACACTTTTTTTTGCAACAGCGCATATATATCTCCGCAAAATGTATCCTTCACGCGAAGATAGCGCTCCATGGCGTAGCAGAGGGAGTTCCAGCGGGTAATGCAGGGCTTTATTAAATCCAGCCCGGACCTTGCATAGAGCCGTTCAGCCGCTAGCTATGTTTTCCTGAAACTTCGAACCACCCTTATCAGTGCATCGACCTGTACATGGCATCCGGACACCTTCAGACCGCCTGCCTGCTCTAGCTGCAGCGTGTGAGCCATGCAAACTCAATCTTTTCGGAAATCGCGTTTCGAGCGGCTGAGTCAAAGAGATGGCAAAACAAATGAACGCCGCGAACCTAATATGAGGGACTAGATCTCTTTATGAATAAATTAACGAACTATTTTTGAAAAAAAAAAAACTTGCGAATGGAGACTACCCTTCGCCCCTACTGAAATTGTTGAATATCTAAAATAGAAAAGTTCGATCTCAATTTCTCAAATGAATAATTCGACCTCATCAGTCAATTTTCGAGACGCGTCGGGGACCAACGGTGAAATCTAAAACTGTGGGAGCGCGGTAACGCTAATCTGCATCTCCCGCGAGTGAAGTACATTTTAAGTACAAGTACAGTCAAAAAATGGGACGATGTACTTGTACTTTTTTCCAAAGAATCGGTACGATAGTCTGCTTATACCACCCCTCGGAAAATCACACTGTACTGTACTCATCCTGTACTTGCGATTTTGAATTTGGTACGATGACCGTACTGTACTTGGTATAAGTACAAGTACAGTACGACAAGTATTATACTTTTCGGTATGATGGCATCATTGGTGGGTGGGAGGCTGAAATAATGGGTGATCAATCCTGCTGAAAAGCATTACACGGTTTGCGCTTCGCATCTAACATGCGGCGCAACAAGATGCCCCCTCTTCTACTGCCATTATGCCTCCTTTTCCCCCTTTCCCCACCAATAAAAATGCACGCTAAGAAATGGTTCGAAAGAGGACATCAGCAAACGAGAGGACACAGCTATTTCACCCAATGGAAACGAACCCGAAACTCAACGATTCTTACTTTATACAACCCTTTAAAGCGACCTTGGCAGGGTAAACAAACGTAAAAAGGAGCGCAAAAAGTCGGGCTGAACAGTGACATCACAGTGACTCTCGAGATTTTCATAATAACAGAAAAAGCGGACATGGATTCTGACACAAGGAAATGATGGGTGTTTTGCGGTAAAAACACAAACAGCAAAACCCTGTCGGTTTCATGCATGTTTTATGAAACAAAAGTTAAATTTCACTTCGTTAGAAAGCATGCAAAATGCAACAAAACTTCAATAGCCAATGCTCCAGAATAATGCGCACCAAAAAATCGAAAAATCAATCCACCTGCTCTCTACTGTCATCTGACAGTTGCTGTTTATCGCCAGGTAGTGCAGGTTCGATACGAGCTGGGCCTTCGAAGACACCAATAAAGTTCGATGCTTGCGATTCAACGCAAACTCTTTTCTGCACACGGCGAGGATCTCTTAAAATGTCGTCTCCAGCCGTGAAACCGTTGGCAGCTGGAGCAGACCATTGAACGATGCCAGATGGATCGCCTGAAATTTTTGCTTCCACAAAAAAAAAAAAACGTTATTTCCAAAAATCTATGCGGAACGTCGAAATGAGAAATGACATCTATAATAAAGTCGGCGAAATGGAACTGCTGAATATAATCGGTCGAAATGATAATAAGAGGTGCTGTGCAATTTTCGGAAGATCCAGAATTCGTTGCGAGTGCGACCCTTTGTGGAACACGGCCGCACGCCAACTTGTTTCGTGTTTTTCATGGTAATAAATGTGTTTTTGTCCGTCACATTATATTGCAGGAATTCTCTGCTTCGTTTGTTAGCCGGTCTCAAACCGGATGCCCATTACGTTCGTTGCAGAGGATAAATTGATAGTTTAGCGCGCCTGTCGTCCTACTACAGTCCTTCTGCGGTTCTCTACCGTTCGTCCTTCTGCAGTTCTGCAGTTCTTAGACGGTTCTTCTGCACTGCTACAGCGTCTTCGCTAGTGTTTCTTCTACGTCTTGACTTCGACACATCAAGAACTCGACGGCGTTACAACAGACCCAAATTATATATGTGCAAGCTCCCCTACCCCCTCCCCCCCTACTCCTCTCGTTCCATATTTGGCCTTCGACGTCGCCGTTCTTTGGCAGAAACTGGCTGTCTTTGATGTGAACCTAACAGCTATGGCTGCCAGGAGATAGGGGGGACAGGAAAGGGAAAGGCGGATCATGCAAGGTCAATGTCGATTAAAGTGCTCCTGCAAATAATATCCCACATGTGCCACGATGCAAGTACTCTTCTCAGTATCGCCCACTTTGTTAAGGTAAACGGCAACACCAAGTGAAATTTCGAAAAGATCGCTGGAAAACGTATTGAATTAAACAAGAAAGTAAGAGAAAAGAAAATGCACACTTTCACAACTCACTACTCGCAATACACCGCCGTTCTGCACGAAAAAACAAAAGCTATGCTAAGAAATTAGGACACGATATGCATAAGTAAGGCCGCGATTACCAGTGCTTCAGTGCAATGCAAATGAAATCACCTAACAGGAAGTTTCGAAGTACTTCAGTTAATTTATGACAGTAATAACGACGTACAATGTAGTTCGGCGATGAACGCTGTTTTTCACGCCAACCTATTTAAGAATAAACATTCTTACATATGCAACACTGATAAGTCCATGGAACAACCAACCGTTCAACCTGACGTCGCTATTATCACTCATTTCTGAACTGGCCTCCTCTTGCATCATCTGCTGCGATGAAAAGAGGGCCTGTAAGTAGAAAATGTTACGACGATGATGTTAGCCATAATAACTCCATATTCCCTCATCAAGAACATTCATCATGAGGAAATAAGTGGTAGTCTGGGAGTAACGAGACAAAGGGAAGAAGGCATTTTGAGGCCTTGACTGGAAAGCCGTTCACAAACACGGAATTTTACGTTCCATTTGCATATTTCAAAATTATCAATATTGAAACTATGACCAGCTGTCGAACCGATTTTCTCAACAGCTTGACGATTAGGAAGCCCGAAATCCCATCATGAACCAAATCTTCCAGTGATACAAAAAATTAAAGATTACTGACCTATAAAGTTTACCCCAGACATGGTTTTCACTCAGCAAAACTTGCCTTCTGATTGCCCGCATGAAACAATGAAGTAAACATAACATTTAAATTACTATTTTTAACCCTACTATCTAACAGAATCTAACGAGTACTTCAGCTGCCGGATGCTCGAATGTCCACTCTGCACGTATTTATCGAACACTGGCAGTACGCTTATACAGTCAGTAGCACTCTGAATTTTATTAATTCGCTGACGTACTACTTTTCTTTGCAGCGATGATCTCGTCAAGCTAACCTTAATTCGTACAACATGCCAATTCATAAAATGTTCTTCAACCGAAGGGAACCAATGCGCACCTGTATTTTAGTTTACCTAACAGACCGACTCAGTAAACTTTATACTGCCAATTTCTTTTCAGGAAAGGAAGCCTTCGGTAGGTCCGGCTTCGTCCTATATTTTTTTAAAATTAGAAAAGCATTTTTTTATGCCGGGGATGAATTCAGTGAGCGCATATTTTCACAAAAACACAGGCAGCTTACACGAGCAAATATATAAAGCACACTAACATAACCACCCAAGACGTTCTCCGCATAGTCAAAAGAATAAACAATGTCAAATTGAATTAAGAGTATTTAGTTGGCCTCGTAACCGAGCTAACGATCAGCAAATAATAGACGGTCAAATTATTTAGTGTTCAGCATATCCTTAGTTTTATCCCCTCTCCCATTGTTTCATCACCTTAAGTATTGCAGGTGTGGCCCGACCTCTATTTCTTGCATCCCTTCGCCTCCCCTCTAACCTCAAAATCTCTATTTTTCTTCAACCGATCACATCCAATCAACACTGGTATATTGAGTGCGTGCTTTTCTCCTGTTAATCATTGTTCGCTTTTATCTGCCAGTAAACGTCTGTCTTGCTGGTCTTCTCCAACTACACGGACAGGGCTTAACACTCAGATATGGAGATAGCTGAACGCACAGATGTGTGCACAACGGTAATCGTTAATTGATACTGAGAGCAATTTGCTGTGGAAATACGAAAGCGCAAAGCTATACCTCTGCATGCTGCATATTTCTTATCGCCTCTTCATCCCTAGCAGCTTGTTCCGCTTGTTTAAGAAATCGTCGCCGAGCATCCATTCTCCTACGAGTCGTTCCTTGCACGCTTTGCAAGCGTCCTGCTACCTCGCCGACCTAAAATGCAGAAAAAAAAGGAAAAAAATCCTCCGGCATAAGTTCGAGCAGACTGAAATGAAGATTAATGTATGAACCCCATCCGTCCAAAACTACAGAGCTGACTTGGGCAAAACTAGATTCTGCAGACAGCGGTTGATGCCCAACATGAACTGGCCCGGCCAGCTGATTCGCGCCCCTCCACCCTCCCGTATTCCTCCTTTCTGAAGATGCTGCCTCTTTCTTGTTCCAGATTCCAACTTTTCTTATTTGCTTCGCGAGTCCAACAAATGTGAAGACGGAATCTGAGACCGATAGTCACACTCGTGCTCTTAGCCAATCCCTCTTTAACATGACTCACACGCATAATTTCGCTAAATCCTCAGATACTTCAACAATAAACTGACTTGGCTTCCGACCTAAGCGACTTATGTTTGATTAATAATTTTATCGTTTTGTGTTTTCACTACTCACTCGGTGAACGAATCGAAAAGCACATGCTTGATCGATACTTTGAACAATGATAACAATTTTATTTTAAAAAAACGATTTGTTTTCCGTGTCGAATGTTGCTCATTTTCATAACCACACTGCCAACTGTGGTATCTTTTTATAAAATATACACTCTCTATGACGGCGATTTTTTTTAAACAGCAGCTAGCAATTCTGGGCAAAATGCAGCTATAAGCTTAAGTGAAATTTTCACGCTTCCGGGGTCCACAAAAGAAAACGGCGTATAGCAAAATTTGCTATTTTCTGAAGATGAAGAGAAATCAGCTTCAGAAGTTACTTGGCTTCCGACCTAAGCGACTTATGTTTGATTAATAATTTTATCGTTTTGTGTTTTCACTACTCACTCGGTGAACGAATCGAAAAGCACATGCTTGATCGATACTTTGAACAATGACACATGCTTGATCGATACTTTGAACAAATTTTATTTTAAAAAAACGATTTGTTTTCCGTGTCGAATGTTGCTCATTTTCATAACCACACTGCCAACTGTGGTATCTTTTAATAAAATATACACTCTCTATGACGGCGATTTTTTTTAAACAGCAGCTAGCAATTCTGGGCAAAATGCAGCTATAAGCTTAAGTGAAATTTTCACGCTTCCGGGGTCCACAAAAGAAAACGGCGTATAGCAAAATTTGCTATTTTCTGAAGATGAAGAGAAATCAGCTTCAGAAGTTAGCTGCAGCACAGAAACCTAAGATCAAAAATTAACAATTAACTATCAACCGAATTCGTGGCATTCCCCAAACCGAAATCGTCGACTACTTTGAAACGATCAGAAGCAAGACATCTAACAAAGTGAAAAAGTGAAACATTTCAATATGGGCGACAATTTGCGCTTTTCGACATCACCAAGGCAAAACAAAGTGATTTACCAAAACTCCTCAAAATATATGTCATATAAAAATAAAATCTTTCTTTTTTTAAATCTAGCACTGCAGCGACAGGAACACATCCCTTGGATCTCTTACTCTGACTCTTGCCCTTTCGACTGCTTCCTGGGCCCGACTAGTCGCCTGGTCGGTTTGTGTCGGAATCTGCTCGTGCTCATCGGTTCCATGTCTACCGTCCTGTTTTGTCTGGCCGTTATCTTCATCTTCATCAGACTGAAGGAAAATGGTGAACAATTCTGCTCCAACCAACGACGATGGAAAAAAAACAACAAAATACGATAACGGCAAACTGTGAGCGGGAAGATGCAAGAACGTAGCAAGTGGCCTACGATAAAAAACGACATTGTTCGTAGAGAGACCGCAAAGTGGAAACTTATGAGGAAACGATACATCCCTCCAGACCGCTATGATCCGCCCCCACTATATACGCACCAGTTTAATCGCTAACAATGTGCTTTGCTAAAAATGACTGGGCAAAACGCTTCACACTGGTGCCGTTTACTACAGCTGCGAATAGTTGTACGGTAATACACTATGGCAGACAAAGGCCACCAAGCGCATGGACATAATAATTTGCGACAAAAACTAGCCATGCGCGATGGAATGATCCCATTCCTCAATTGTATTGTGCTCCGGATGATTGCTCAAGTGCAAAAATCGATGACAGGTACGTCTTAATAAGGTTATTAAAGCAAGAGACAATAACGATTGCTGAAGAACTAGCAATTCGAGGAAAAAAAGATGGCTAAAACATGAAAAGTCACTGGAATTTGCACCTCTTTCGAATGCCATTTTCACAGAATGATCACTATTGTTGACCGTGCAGATTAAAAAAAGCCTACACAAGTCACTCAACGAAAAGATCCATGAGGTGGGCCACTCTTCCACCTAAGCGCGACAGTCGGATGCTTTGAAGTGTTATAGTTGCATGCTCACCTAAAAGCACATTCTCCCTCGGCAAGTTGGCACTTTCCCGTGAGTATAAACATTCATTTTCTGTACTATTAATAAAACAAGAGATTGATTTCTACAACTGATGATCACTGGAAGCCTTCCTACTACAGTTTCGCCTCCATTCACTCACTGCGCCCCAATCGTTCCTTCTAAAGTGATGGGGCGATAAGAGGGCCGTGTTTGAATACCCTTTTTGGTCGTTTCGTGACTGACTTGTTCTAGGCCATACAAAAACGTTCCCCTTCCATGGGCTATTGCGGGCTCCACTCTTCCTGCGACAAAGACAAAAAGCCTGTCTAGAAGCACTAACTTCCTATTTATATACTGGGCGTATACCACCAATTTCCTACTATTTCGCATTCGCAGTTTGAAAAGTTAGCCTAAATGAAGGTTCAAGAAGACCGGAGTGATTGCTTGGTCACAGATTCCGCCCATAAAACGCACTTTCGGAAACCCCAGATCGTAAATTCCTTTAAGATGAGGTGTTTAATCCTATATGCGAAAAAATGTTACCACTGGTCGGCAATGCGCAGCGAACAAAGAGTGGCAATGGACGTTCAAAAATGAGATAGAACACCTTCCGAACGCTGAAAGAAATTTTTCTAATTTCCAAAAAAGGTGGTAGCATCTCAATGGAACAAAAAAGAAATGAGAAAAACAAACTCAAGTTGCATGGACAACACCGGGTTGTGCAAGAAGATAAGCTAGTCAAGAAGAAATGCTCCTCTCTCATAAATATAAGGAAGATGTTTTATTACCCTCAAAAAACCATCCCCTCCACCCCTCTTATTCAACTGGACAGAAACAACAATTGTCATGCACTCGAGTACAAACATGGAGACGATCTTACAGCACATGCCTATATAAGATACTACCGAGGCAAAAAAATTCCCAACGAAACTCACACCACTCCAGAATGCATCAGCTATGAGCATATTACACCGACAAAGACCATAGTCGTTGTCATGGTTCATACATTGCTTCCTCTTCTCCTTCCACGCCACCATAATGTTGTTCCACACTAAATGATTCCAAATTAACCTCATTATACATCTAAATTTTCCACATATTAATACACCGTGATGATTTATGGGAAACCCTGAAGCGTATTGATCATACAGGTTATCTCGACACAAATTCTCTGCCGTGGGTTATTGCATGCCCAACTTACTGCACCATAAAGCCTCTACAGATGCCAGAGATCGCCTGCACTCAGCCGGCAGCTTCCCTTCCTCCTCCCCCTTCCATCAACGCAATACGACTCCGTTTGCCCAAATATCGCGTTTACTAAGATCTTCTTGGGATGGATGTATTCCCATAATCACTTTATGCAGTTCAACAAGTCATTTGCTTTCAGCTATCCGCCTAACGAGCAAGGCAGCTGTTGGCAGGCCGTTACTAATCAAACGAGTGCTTATGTTTACATGTTCCACGTGCACTTATCTAGTCAAAATGGAAACAGATGAACTCCTGAACTCATATTCTGGAGATAACAGCATCTTAGCTCTTCTCTGGAAATTAATCTCAGAGTGACGTTGAATGTGACAGAAGGAAGCCTGAGCGAAATACTGTTTCCAAACATATATAACTTCTTGCTTTCAGATCTGGGAATCGCGGCTAACAGGACGGGAATTTTAAGAACATGTTCTTTACTTCCTACATTTACTGCAAAAAAGTGCTCTCGCAGAAATATGACTGTCGATGTTGGTATATTTCTTCAATACGTTCATCTCACAGTGCACTGCGCTTGGCGCGATAAAGATGTGTTATTAAACTATATTTTAGGCAGCATCACGATAAAAACCACCTGCTTTTATACCGTGTTCTGAAATGTGATACATATTTGGTGACTATAATTAGCCACTCGAAAAAATGTCGCTCCCAGTACAACAGTTAGCGAAAATTTCATAGCACACTAACAGAGAATAGATTATGCGGCACGGTAGCTCCAAACGATCCAACAACTGCATGTGACTGCGATAAACAATGCAACCGCTGAAAATGTGAGGAATGTGAAGCACACAGCTATGTGTAAGGGAACCCGTTCAAAGCATTTGCAAATGACTCACTTGCTCTGAAAATTTTCCTGAAGAAGTGCTCGTCTTGATCCGCTCGCTCCTTGGTCACGACGAACTCGTCTTCGATTTCAGAACTGCTGCACGTGCTCTTATATTTTCTCGCTTCTCCAAGTGTACCATCCTGATGGCCTTTCCGTTTAGAAAGGTTCGATGACGTCTCTGCCATTGGATTTTGAATGGCATCAGATCTCTTTCTGCTTAAACAATGGTTCGAACTACTCATTTTCTTGCTATGGCCTCGCTGCTTAGCCATTTCATCTGACACCATTTTGGGTAAATCTTCCATCATTTTCTTTGCGCCCGGACGAGCGCCTGAGTCATTCAATTTCTTCCCATTCTTTGATTCGTCACGCGAACAACTTTTAAGCTCTGGATGCGACCTTTGCGTCGACAGTCTTCGGTTGAGCATCGCTCTCTCTGCTATGGTTTCATAGAATTGAGATCCATCCGATGAATCTGTGGAAGCCTTGCTACGTGATCGTCGATGCTTTATAGATGAACCCCTTTCGGTGGCATGCCGGAGTTCAGGTAGATCCGATGAAGCTGTGAAAGCTTTATTGAGTGATCGTTGACGCTTCTTCGATGACTCTCTTTCTGTGGCACGCTGGATTTCAGGTAGATCCGACGAAGCTGTGAACGTTTTATTAAGTGACTGTCGACGCTTTCTGGATAACTCTTTTTCTGCTGCACGCTGGCGTCCAGGTAGATCAGATAAAGCTGTAAAAGTTTTATTAAGTGATCGCTGACACTTTCTAAATGGGACTTTTTCTGTGGTACAGCGGAATTCAGGTACATCCGACAAAGCAATGAAAGTTTTGTTAAGTGATCGTGCACACTTTCTAGGTGACTCTTGTTCTGCTGTACACCGGAATTCAGGTGGATCCGATGTAGCGTTGGAAACCTTGCTGTGTGGTCGTCCTCGTTTTCTAGACAACTCCTTTTCTGTAGCAAGGTCTTCCGATGATGAACTGAGTTGAACCCGGGACCTTCTTGTACCAGTCTTTCTCGGCGTGCGATTTGTGCCTGACTTGCTCCGTTCCAGGTACACGGGACCTTTACAGCGATTGCAACTCAAAGATGTTTTACTCGCTGTGCACCTTTCGTGACTTCTCCCACGTTCCTGACTTATACTAGTTTGACTTAGCGCAAGACTACCAAGAGTTCTGTTGCGTTCACGCCGTACACAAGTTTCGATGGTGTCACGATTTCCGTATGTTTTACTAGGTGCACGGTCCAAAGGAGTCACATAGCGCTCATCGTTCTTGGGGCTTCTACTTCTTTCGTAGTTCCTGTGCTTCGTCTTTGCAAAATGCGCCTGCACCTCCAACCGCCCTCTTAGATTGTTGGTAGGAGGCGGTGATAACGCGCGCGTCCATCCTCGCATTCGTGAATGCTTCATGCCGATCGACCGCTTTGCCTCTCCTGACGATGTTTTTGGAAACTTCTGATTCTTAGTGCGCATCGCCTTTTCCATTCCCACACAGCAAGTCATCAGCTTTCGGGAGTTAAAATCCTTAAAGAGCAATGTCTTTGAAATCCAATCCAGCATCATAATGCAGACACTTCACGTGTTCTCGCAGGAGCACTCACAGAGGAAGTAGCGACAAAGAATTTTCTGCCTTTTATAAAGAAATATATTCGCATTATGAAGAGCGGGAAAATGTTTCCAAAGAACGGTTCATCCAAAGAACGATAACAGCAGCAACCATCACGCTAGAGCACTCCCGTCCCATAATCTGACTTCCAAATGAGGGAGGATTTCTGTGAGGTGAGAATGAAGAAGGGAGGAACGTTCGAGACATCCCGCTTGCTCGTTACTTGGAACATATTCACATCTGATAAACAACCTCACACGTGACCACTCACACCCAAATTCTTTAGGCATCTGGGCATCTAAACTCTCCAAGGCGTGACAAATGTGACCACTCTAAGAAAACGTTATTCAACTAAACTCTTCTACTGCCACCTCGGTTGCTTTTGCAGAACGTCAACACTAACAAAATTATCACGCCGCGACCTTTCAGTGCCGACATACTCCTCAACCTAACTATACTCAACAGCTTTCAAGTCTCCAACTCAAGTCTCTCCTCCCACTTTCCTTGCTCATCCCCCCGCCCCTCCCAATATGGTCTCCAGTGAAATGTGGCGAGCTAGTGCTCCCAGCTAAAAATCACTGTTGCAGGATAATAAAACACGCAGAAAATTGCGTTAGAAGTGAAGAGAAAATCTTAGAAAAAACTAGTGAGCTTAGTTAAAAGTATACTGGCGTTTCAGAATCAAAAATGCGCAACAATCCCGAGCATATCTCCATCCAATTCTTGGCAAGTTCTACATTATATTTAAGGCATAAATTTTTTGAACAACCATACCCGGATTAGCATCTTCTGACCATTTTCGAAAGCAAGTTGCAAAACCCTAAACTAACAAAAACAAACGACTTTTCACTACCCGAAAAGATGTTTCGTCTCAAATGCCAAAAATTCTGCATTTTCACGCAGCTCTGATTCAAGAAACTTTAGAATTTCAATTCCTCACAGTATTCGCTTATAAACCCAAATATTCTTCCCTATGCTTCCTGATCTCTGAGTAGTGAATCATTTTCCAACACGTTGAAACTTGCAGATTACCCTCATCAAATGAACCGCATTTAGTAGAGACCTATCTATATTCAATGTTTTTGCCACAAAGTATTATTCGGGTGCACTGTGTTTACAACTATAAGGTCATGTTATGAGTAGCTGCATGTAGCACTGGTCGACGTAGTCAGAATAGGAAAGCTTTCAGCACGTTACCTCAGAAGCATTATGACCATAGTTAATTTGGCAGCGAGCATGAGATTTCTGTGTTCTACGTGCGTTTTGTTGCGAATTCTTTTCAACAACCGAAGATGACCTCGACGATGTTCTCGATCGCTTTTCACCTTCAGAAATTCCCGCTCTCTTTGACTGAGTTCGCGATCCTTGGGCGGCGAAAACCTTAAACAAGAACTGTCATCAAAGTTTCATTCAGCTCGTCACAATTCGTAACCATAAATCTAGACAAAACAGCAGGCCCTCCGAGACTTCCTAACCCGACATTTTACGTGCTACTTTTACTTCCTAGTTCTACTCTAAATGCGAGTTTTCCTCCACAAAGTTACCCCATTTTGGCAACCAGTGTTACCATCTACACACCACAACCCTTATTTACTCATTTACTGAATGGGAGCCTACAACTACAATTCGAAGAAACCTTTTCATGGTGGTAGAGACTTGTCGCCCAAAGAACTCCGCCTGTGGTAACGAATTTGACTGCATGCACCCGCAGGTGTTTAGTTGTCGCCCACATACCTGCCTAGCTCCGAATAGTGGTGGTGTATCTCTCACATCATTTTTTTTTCTTGAATCAAGAGTTAGACATGGAGAAAAATCGATGATTTTGATTGGATCACAATATGACAACGTACGCATAACGCCTCAACATCTTCCACAATGTAACCTATGGGAACCGAAGTTTCAAAAATTTCGAAGCACAGTCCAGCCCTGTATATGTAACATGACAGGCAATGTATTTTGCAAATTTTTCGAACTGGCAAAATCTTTTTTGTTTTTCACTTTCTATATTGTAATCTTAGCAACTTTTGCCAAACACAAGAAATCGGTGGCCCACGCATCCCCCTCCTCTTCTCCCGCCCCTCCTCTATTCCTCTACATCCGAGTCAGGCGACACCCTTGCAACATGAAGATTCAACACCACCTCAAGGCACGTCCGACTCGGTCTGTTTTGGACTGCTGAGGGATCGGAAGTGTCGAAAAGCTGCTTCGAGGAGTCAAGTACTCTGAAATACCTCATTCGTTAACAAACAGTCAAAACGAACTGTCAAGTGATGTTCTTGCAACTGATATAAGGCTCGTCTTTGTTTACGACTCGTCTGTCCCCTGGCACAGGGCCTTTGAAGGACTGTGTTTTATAAACACCTTCGTCTCTATCCTCACTTTCGCTGCATAACCACACGTGCTGAAACTAAGCCTTTGAGATATCGTCAAATTCCCTACGAGCACCATACCACATAGATTCGTAACGACAACAGAAGGCGTCACTACGTCGAAAAAAGCACCCTCGTAACTGCACAGTCGATTTGGTCAGCAGAAACAATTGCAAGAGTGACAGCCGCAGAATTTAACGCAAAAGTAATAGCAGAATTTGTATTTGCTGTGATAAATGAGCTGTTGATCCATTCCGAAGCCAAAATGCCGAAGCCGTTCGTATCAACTACTCCCATGGAATATCATGCCTCACTCATCACCTAATTCTATAAGATATTCTATAGGAATCCTAGCTCTCAAAGTTACTAGGTAAAGCCCGAAGATTCAACAGTATCGCCGGCGCAAACGCTTTTTTTACAATGAGGCGCAGCAAACCAACAAGCCAGTTGCCCGGATGCATTAAAAAGCGATGAAAGTGGTGCAGCGAACGTAACAAAATGTCGGTGATGAACGCATGCAAATCAACGATGGCAAATACCGCTGCTCATGAGACCTAATGTCAGTCGAGTGATTTTCAAGCCTTGGTGACATGGCAAAAAAAAACCGATGCAGAAAGCTTTCAATATACAGACAGGCACGTTCAATACAGGCACGTTACCCGATATCTGTGTACCGCGTAACGTGCCGGTATTCTTCGCTTAGTCGCCACCCGAATGGAGGCACTTGTCGTAACTGAGTACCAGCTCTGGGATGCTCTCCACAGCAACATACACTGACGCTGCAGCACACATATGGACTGTTCAACAATTTCTCGTGGTTGTTCAACGATCGCCCTACATCCCACACTTAGTGCCGAGCGATTTTCGTTAGCTCGCTCTACTGGAAAAGTGGCTGAGACAGCAGCGTCTCGAGAATAATGAAGATCTGAAGAACAATGCTCAGCAACTAGAGCGCGGCCGTCCTTTGGAAGGGTACAGAAGCAAGTCCGTTGCGGTAACCCTTTAGCAAGGGTGGCGATTACACAGAGAAGCAGCACAGACAATTAAGTGGCTTTTGCGAACAGTGTAAACGTTCACTGCTCTTATTTACCGCCTGGGAAAAAAATTTCCCGAAAACGATAAAACAAGTGACATTTCCGTTCACGTAACCTAAATCAGGTGCACGAAGAAAGAAAATCGTACATCCGACAAATCGCTTAAAATAGCCTATCAATCTCAAGCAGAAAAGCTGTCAACAATAAATAGATGATATCGGATATCCTGAACTATCAACATGCATCCTGCTAATGAAGGAGTCATCGATAAAGTAATAACTCGAAAAACATAGTCAAAAATTAATAAAAGCAAAGAAAACCGACCTCATCGATATAGCAGTTCGAAGTCCCGGGTACTCATCCTCCGTCCAAGGGCTGTCACCCTGTATATCGCTGTTATTCCCTACAAAATCAGCATTAAGTGATTTTGCGTTCTTATGTATAACTCAACTGCCTCTCTTCTCTCCCGAAAAGTCCAAAACTCCGAGCGCAAAACTTACTTCGAAGATCCCATAACTTTTCCGAATAAAGCATTTTATGCACCAATAATCAAAACCCTCGGTATTATCCCACTACTTCCAACAAGCCACAGAGCGGTGTACAACAGACCATGATTGAATTTCACCTACATCAGCAGCTCTATGAATCGTCGAATTCCCGTTCGCTCGTAAATACTACATCAACAAAGGATTTAAATGAATGTTTAATAGGCGCACATAAGACTCTAGCAAATGTTGAGATTTAGGCTCGTCCGCTTATTGCGCAAGAACTTACTACGAGTTGGGCCACATTTTTCAAAAAATGCTCACTTTTCCTCTTCTTTTCGCTGTTGTTCTCCGGGCATGCATGCCTTTTTTTATCGGCCGTGTGCACGCTAACAACGGGAGCTAGAGCGATCACACGTATTCCACCTACGAAATGCGGTTATACGCAGTCGCGCAATCAAAAGTCGCATTCAAGTATCACGCGCTTTCACAATTTTGATGGACGAAAACAATCTATTTTTGAAATGGTATTCGCAGTTCTACTCCTACGCATTTAAAGTTGGGTTCGCTGCTTCCATATCGCTCGGCTCCTATGCACCTTTACTCCTACGCATCTGCTTCTTTATTCCTTCATCCTTAACTTAAAACCTACCATTCTGCACTCCTTCCGGTGACTGAGGCCTGATCTGAACATCCAACCTTCGTACTGACCGCACAGGAGTTCGCAGGAGGTTGTAGCGATCAACGTTGGCATGACCTTCTCGACCGAGTGGAATCAAATCTGAAGGCGGTTCGTGCTTCCTTTCAGGTACATTGCATCGCCTGCAACAAAGTAGTTGAAAGGATGTTAGAACATCCAGGCTAGTGCACAAGCGAGTGCCGCCGTATAGGAAAATATCCTATCATCTCTAGTAAGGTCCTCTTCAAGATATCCACCTATCCTCAAATGAATTCATACTTTCTCCCGAATGAATTATTCCAGGCACTATGCCCTCCATGGTGCCCAGCAAATGCACTGCCGCCTAACGCAATCCGCCTCTACCGCCTCTACACTCTCACTCTCTCACCTCTCCATTCACAGCCCACTAGCGCGTTCTCGAAGTCTCTTCAGCACCCTCCCGCAGTATTCAATTGCACCTCTGTGCCTGATCACCCGTCTTCTAACATCCAGAACGTTAGCTTCTTACAGTTATACGAAATCAAGGCTAAATGACGCATGACTTTATTTCTGAAAGCGAAAGTTTTCGCCATCAAAGTCCTACTCTCTGTCCGCTTCCCATGCACCTGGTGAACTCTTTGAGAGGATTTGATACTTTCTGGACCAACGACGTTACCAAGGCTTTCTTTTTGGCCCATTTTTCGGTTTTCAATCTTAAAATGGTTTCATATACAACGCTGATGTAAGCTAGCTGGTAATGGAGTAAACGTTTTCGTATATTTCGCACTCTGCAATGCCCATTTCTGTCTTTGCCGTCCATGCGGCGAGATAACTGTCGAGACAGCTTCATGCAGCATTTGCGCAACGCAGCACTCAACCGTACGGCGACCGCATTTCGTAATTTACAACTTACTGCAATTCGCTTAACCACATTTCGAGCCCTTCAGGAACCAAAAAAATGATTCGAACCCCCTCCATTATTTCATACCATTATTTAACATGTGGAACACGCTGCTGCACACAGACATAGCCGTTAATCTTCCGGTCGGCCCTTAAATCTGTCAGTCATCCCCGTTTCTCGTATTCTTACCAGTTTCCGACTCGATAAATTGATAAACGCAACATAGATGAAACTCAGTTTTTTCGGCAGGGATAAAATCTCAAATAACATTTTTGATTCGTACAATAACCGACATACGCTGTGTCAGTGATCCGCCTAGTCAACCCCTCCCCCCCATCCATCCCCTACCTAGACTGAACTGTAAAACACCAGCAAATAGTTCCCCGGCCCAAAACACCAGACGGACTGACTGTCAGGCACATGTATCACAAGAATAACATCACCGTCAAAGAAGATGAAAAAAAAACTATAAAAAATTAAAACAAACTATAACCAAAACAAACTATAAAAAAACTGACCCACGAGCAGAGCGCCACCACTTAGGCATTCCTGAAACAAAAACATGGCAAGCACAGGCTTCGTCAATTTGAAAGCGATTAGCATACATTTGAAAGCGATTAGCATACATCACGAGAAACTACATAGTGAATGCAGCTATCCCTAGGTAGCTGAACGCAGCCAACCACTTTGGCTGTAAACGTACGTAAATGACCTGCAAGGGTTTCTTCCCACTCCGATAACCAGTGTTGACCGCTAAACAGCATTGCTCGGTGGGCACCGAAATGCCGCTGCCGAGGTCCCGAGTGCCCTTACTGCATATTTTCCTCAAAACAAGCTTTTTGGTAAAGAAGCCTCTCAAAAACGACAAAGCGTATGAGCATCCTCACCAATGGCAAACGTTTAATAAGTGTGCGACGACATAAACCATGTGAGCGCACTACTCAAGGCAATTGTAGAGACTTCTTAGCTCGGGGAATGTAGAAACGTTGGAACTGGGAGTGCAGAAGCGTCAGAACTGGGATGTGTCGAAAACAGCAAGCTGGGAACAACAACCCTTTATACTCAACATCACTTGTTTATATACAGTGCGCATCGAAAAGTGGGGAGTGTGTATTACAAGGGCGAATGTCGGTCAGTCCTTTGAACGAAGGGCGGATCATCGGTCGGTCCTTTGAACGTGAAAGACAGCGATGTGTAGGAATGCCATATGTTGGGGTTTGCATACATCTTCTCCTTTGAACGTGAGTACGGTATGTAGTGTGAGATGTGGGGTGAAAGAGTTTGTATACATCTTTGTTCGCTTCGCTTGGCTCTTCCTCTTGACTTTGCGCTCGATGCTATGAGTGCATGAGTGCAACAGCAATGTGATAGGCAGCGAAATTGCTCATTGCTGAAGTGAACAATCCCTTCACCATAGCAAAAATCTTTGTCGGCACATTACTATCATCGCAAATGGCCTTCGTGCTAGGGTTGTTGTGTAAGCAGTTTTCAACGTATACATCAAATACCGCATTCCCAAACAATGCAATATAAAGTTCACCTCCGGATGCCGTCAAAACCACCGTACTCTGTTTCGCAGAGCGAGCACACTTTATAATGCTTGATGATCACCTCTTCATCCGATAGCTCACTATGATACCACCATGACTCAGCCCCGACTTGAACAAAGACCTCTTTTTTGCGGTTGCACGCCGACGTATGGCCGAACTCAACGCGATATTGTCGCTCTGCCCATAACCGCCTCATTCACACCAATAACCGACGCATACGCGCGTTTCTCAACGATGAAACGCAAGGCGGGACACTCTTCATTTAAAAGCTTAAAAAACTCAGGTTCTGTCGAGATTCCCAGACACACACAAGCATTCTGCGAGGAATATAAATTGTATGCGTCATGAGTGGAAACGCAGGTTTGGCTGTTGTCCACAGACGACACGCGATCAACTCGTTGCGAAGCCAGCTGCAGTCCTTCACTCCTACTGTCTTGCTTTCGCAACTCACGATGCTGGGAAACTAACCGACCACGAAGCGTTTCTTGTTGACACACGCTCGCATTGTTCGGCCACACTGATAATTCTGAATGGTTATGAAAAAAGCTGTACGAAAAAGCGAAAATACTCATAACCACCGTGCGCATGTCGACTGGATAGAATCGTCTACGTCAGTAAGCGATGACAGAAGGCTGAAGCGGTCGCAACGAATTGTCTACAGAACAGGCGCAGCGCAAGCAGAATTCGCTGCAGCAGATAAAGCTGCGCTGTTCGAACTGGATCTGTCAAGAATATCAGTCTACTGTCCATAAGCCCCGTAGTCCACGGTCTACTCGGGTTTCTTACAAGGATCCGGTAAGCTCGCTGGCCTCTTTGATCCCTCCCCTCTCGATTGTCCGGGTCCAGTGATCCTGATCGCCATTGTTCTTTCGTGAATCTACGTTACTGGAACAAGACATCCAAAGAACATGCTGCAAGCATTCTCGCATGTGAAAGCCGAGTAGAAAACTGATAAACGATCGCCTGTACAACGATGATCGGCGCAGATTCAACCGCTGACCACGAATTACTTGCATTCTTTCATAAATCTAAACGTCAGCACTTCTTTATCGAAAACTTGACATTAGAGGCCTTGAAAATTTTCAAGATCAACGGAATATGCGGCGAATCGTTAAGAGAAAACCATCCTTACAGTTTCAACTGATATTTCCACGATGGTGTCTCCGTTCTCTCAAAATGCTATATGGCGCTATAAAGCTCTTTGGATTCCCCCACCTCAGCTGACGTAATCGCAAACATTGCGCACTCGTAAATAAGAGCCAAATCTCCTCACACTAGTCGCACCGGAGCGG
The DNA here is from genome assembly GCA_000803305.1 of Toxocara canis. NCBI lineage: Eukaryota > Metazoa > Nematoda > Chromadorea > Rhabditida > Toxocaridae > Toxocara > Toxocara canis. Next base: position 282,441 of record JPKZ01001740.1, read on the forward strand.
AAGAATAAAACCTCTGAACCACCTTATCCGACAACCGCACAGGTCAGCACTAACCCGAAGTTCATGCGAGGCACATGCGTTGGTACTGCTAGTATTGCATGCACGTACACGAAGAGTGCAATCTATAAGCAATAACACTTGCAACAAGAAGCCCCGAAAAGACGCCTACATGATATCCGCCATCACACGCCTGCAAATTCACCTTCACTATTCGCACCAACCAACCGACGCACGCACGCATGCGTGGGAATTTCCACCGCCTATTACTTTTAGGCAGAATTCGAGCCAGTATTTTAATAAAAACCCGCGCGATGAATCCAGTTTTTCGCTTCAGGACTACAATAAGCCTTCGAGTTCAATTCGCACAAAGTAGCCACTAAAGCAAAACAACAAGACGGTCTTACTTGTGCGAGCTTTTCACGTTCGACTTGCGTCCATCTGCTTTTGAAGTGTAATTCACTTAGATGTTGCAGCCTTCTGTTACTTCGTTGTTGTCAAGTCAGTCTCGTCGATGATATCACTCACTTTCCTCACTCTCTTCAGATCGGTTGTTTTTTAATGTTTCTTTGACGCCTAAGAACGCAATGCGATTATGTAAGTCTCAAAAATCTGGAAAGAAGCGCATAATGATCGTCGTCAGCTGAAAAGTCCAAGGGAAAATGGCACAAAGAAAAAATAAACGACAGAACATCACACTGAAAAGTTTCATACCAATATCCTCACTGATGTTGTCCTTCGTTTGCCTCATCGTAAAGTAGCAAGTGTTTGTTTTCGACTGTAAAAGGCAGGAATGAAGATGAATGTTTGTTCCGAAAAGTTCCGTCGGACAATGAAGCAAGTAGCTTGAGATATTTTTTTATAGAACGAATCTGACCGGCCGTATACAGAAGGCACATCAAGCGCAGAGAAGAAAAGGGGGATAGGAAAAGAGGACTAAGCCATACTAACGCCGACGAAATAATCAGCTTGTTAATGCGTGTCAAAGCTGGCTGCAAAACTGAAGGCCGCAAAAAAACGATGAATAAGCCAACGCGAAAATGGCTGCCACGAAGTGGTGAAAGTCAAAACATTTCGCAACGGTGAATCAAAGAGCATCTCAAGCGATGGGAACAAAAACATCGAGAAATGCCGACTGGCTGCCGTTTCCTTACTCCATCGCCGTCCGATAATGGGCAACCGGATGAAAAACCACATAAAATGGAAGCGCGATCAAGTGTCATCAGTCGAGTATGCCTCACTAGGATCGCCGAGAGCGTTCTAATCGACGTCGCGCATCGTTACCAATCGACGTCATCGACAGTCAAGTCCTCATTTTCACGAACCGCGCCGTCGTCAGTCGGTCCCGCCGCTGTTGAATTTGTCTATCCAGTCTCGCTGCCGTCAGCTAACTTCGCCCGTCTGATTCCCCAGCTTACCCATTTGGCCTTCCCTCTGTTTCGGCTCATTGTAATAACGGATAAACACTGTTTTCCCTTTCTGAGTCCAACTACCAGTAGTTTCAAGTTGCAAAAGTGCAGTTCCACATCACACCAACGACGCCCTCCGCAGCTCTCGTGCAGTCGATACAATAAGGATACACCTAACCAAAAGCCGACTGTTGTTTCTTTGTCTCTTCACCAGGTTCTTTTCATTTAAATTGCTTTTACTTCGCCCATTTTCATCGATCAGAATTACCTGAGAAAGTTTACAATATTTAGCGGAGTTCTGGTTCGCTCTCACTTCGTTCGCTCTCACTTCGCTCTCACCACTCTTGTGAAAGCTAGCCCTGCCACTCTAGCAGCGTTCGTTTGAATTGGCCATGGACAGTTCTTAAGTTGAATATGCGTCCTTTGATTTATCAACTGGAACAGCGCCGCATACATGTACAGTTTTGGCTGTACTACGTTTCTGTCGTGTCAGTCTGCCTCTGGCGGTGGTTCAGCGTATTTATTTGATGCGGTAGCGAATAAAGGCGAACACATGGCAACGAATATTTTTAATAGGAACGGGAATATAAGGGGGAGAATACAGTTGGAGAAACGATGTGGGGGCTGGTTGGTTCTCTCAATGGAGTGACGATTGGTGGCCCAGCGGGCGCGCCTTATATGCCCGCACCGCGATTTATAAACAAAGAACACGAAAACAAAATACAGACGTCGCACATGGCCCACATCACTGCACTCGAAAATATAAAAGACAGTTATATATCGCATATGGCTAACATCTCCGCATTCGAATATACACAAGGGCAGCAACATCGCATATCGCTCACATCAACTGTTTACGCTGATTTGCAAAAACGGCAGTTTTTGCAACACTCCTGACCGAGCGAAGAAGGGAGGCTGTAAATATTGGAAATGTGGTAAGAGTATAATGGAAATAAAGGTGCACATAATGAGTGACCTGTTTCAAATGCCTAGTATAGGAGGCTTGTTTACTGCAGTTCCATTGTTAGCCTTTCCTTTCTTATTGAATCTAGGCTTCTTTAGTGGAGTATACTGAACCTTTTCTTGTTTTAGATCGGTTTTTAGCCTTCCGTCGGCTGCGTTTTCCAGGTCACGTTCTTTGGAGTTTGCCTTTTCGTCCGTTCCACTTATGACTGCGATCTCAGTATCTCCTCCAGTTTTTTCTGCGCAGTGTCTGGTTTTCCATGTGACCATGCGGTATATTCTACATTTGAAATAGGCCACCAAGAACACTACAAAGATGCGGCCAGCACGATCCCGATGGTCACCGAGCTCCAATGTTGAATGACAATGTCCAAGTTTCTTTAGATCTGTTCTCTAGCCACGTCGACCTCCCTCTCAATCTCGTTAAGGACGCGTTTTGCTCCGTTGCGCAGTTCATCGATGATTCCTTTTTCTTTTCCCTGAGCGGATTTCCTTTCGTCCCTCTTCCTTACTTGTCTTCGTGTTATCATTGCGATGGCCATGTCAAGTTTTTCCTTTTCCCAGTTCGTTAGTGGACTTCCATCGAATGCTGTTAGGTCTTCGTTCTCGACCTTCTCATCTTCATTCATCCTCACTGCCTTGTGTAGCGTCATTTTTCTCTGGTCAGTCTCTTCGCAGTTGATTTCCGTCGCGTTTTCGATTAAGTCCGTTGATCTTTGCTTCACGAAGACTATTTCTTTACCGACTCGAACGGGTAGTCGGCCATAACATTTTCCGTCAATTTTGTGCTTCTCGAAAATTTTATCTACGAGGACCTTTTGGCAGGGCGTTATTTTGAGAAGATCTTCCTCGTTCGTAGCGACGATGTCTTCCCTCTGTAGCAACATGCGTGCTGCTTCTGTCGGGTTTCCTCGGCTGATCCACTTGATCATTTGTAAGTTTTTCTTCTGAAGTAAGCAAACTCGTTCATACTCTCTTCTTTCGTTTCGATCAGTTTCGTGCTTAAGCTTATCATGGAGAAATTGCAATCGCACATTTTCTGGATCAGATTCTTTCGCCCCACCTTTCTCGGAAAAGCCTATTTTAAACAGTTTGTTGCACTGAAGCCACTCGTTCGAAGGGACCTCGATGAGGACCCCGTTCTTCATTACCTGAGGATTTTGCGTATCGCATCCATTCGTTTCATTCGCATTCTTCGATTCGTTATTGCTGCCTTCCAGCACGAAGGCCGACTGTAGATCTTCTATTAGAACGTGGTTGCCGTTGATGCGGATCTCGAATGATCCAACCCTTCTATATGGACATTTTCTTCTCCATTCTTCTGGATTCCACATAAGTATTCTAGTATCATGAACGCATTTCCCCCTTTCCGGTTTGCAGTTCTCAGTGTGGGTGAGAGTAGACACGACCCTTTGGTAATCCATAGTCGCGACTTCGCCTACTTCGAGTACGTAGTTGGAAGTGGGAGAACAGCGAGTACCGAACCAGCCATACGAGTACCCTGTTGGAATCATTGTTCGGGATCGATCCTTGGCTGTCTGATTTAGTGGCTTATTATTCGCCATTTTCTTATTTAGCATCTGTCTACAAATCTGCACTGTTACGTTCCTTTGTTCGGTGGTATCGGATGTAACTTGTAACGAAAATCTGGCGAATGCTTTTGTACACATAGTTCATGTCGTCATGTAGCAGTACTGAGCTGGTATCTTTGCATAGTCTCTCACGTAGATGGTAGCCTGTGTTGTTATCACCTCTATCTTCTTTGATCGATGACACGAAAGGGGTTCAGGAAGTGAAATGAGAAATCCTTCATTCTTGATGTTGCAAGCTTGAAACTCCTTTGTTGACGCATTGCTGCTGTTAATCGTTAAGGCAATCATCATTAAGGTGAACATTTTACGAGGTAATGTGCCGAGGCTCTTAGTTGTTGCTATGTGGGCGCTTATCGAGGGGACATCGATCGTTTCCTCTTGGTCATTTTCCTTTAATCGCTCATCCTCCTTCCTGACTTCCAAGGGCATCAGTAAGTTGATTGGTCGTTTGATAGTTCTTCCGTTTGACATTTGCACTTCTGCCGTCCTCACCGAGTTGTCCCTTCCTTTACAAAGGTTTACGATTCTGCCTAATCTCCATTTTACTCCTGGAGCGTCCTCTTCTTTGATAAGCACAATTTCATCCTCCCTGGGTGTCCTCCTCGTTGTGGATCGTGGATTCCGATGGTTCACTTGACTCCTTTCTTGTAATGTGTCCAGATAGGCTTCCTGCCAGAATTTCCAAAATCAGTCGAGACTTCTGAGGGTTCCTTGCCACTTCTTTACCAGTTGTTCCTGAGGATTCGTCCTTCTTGGTCTGTAGTCCTCATCTGTTTCGTTTGTCATTGTCTGGGCTCCTTCCAGTTGTATAGAAGCCTTTGGAATTAGGAAGTCTACCGGACGTAATATGTCCATTGAGTCGTCACTAATAAACGTGAGGGGTCGTTCGTTAATAATGGCCTCGCACTCAGCGAGAAAGGTATGGAGCATTTCGTCCGTGACTGTGCGCCTTCCGATTGCCCTTCTATGGAGCTAGGCTGGCTATGAATTTCCTTTGAATTCTTTGTTCCGAACAAGACTCTTTCAAGACTTTTCCGCTAGTACGAAGTTCGACCCGTTGTCCGAAAGAAGACGTTTGGGGACTCCTCTTCTGGCAATAAATCGGCGCAGACAGTTGATAAACGCTTCTGTGCTAAGATTTTCAGCTACCTCCAAGTGAACTGCTCTTGTACTCAAGCAGATAAATAATGCAGTCCTTCTCTTTTCGACACCAGCGTTCGTTTTCACATTTACTGGGCCCTTGTAGCCATTTCTGTACTATCAAATGGTTGAGTTGCCCGTGAATTTCGTTCTTCGGGAGGATGAGGCATATGAGGCATTTGGAATGGTGGTGTCATCCATTTCTTGCATTCTTGACATCGTTTAATTTATTTGTTGACTGACCGTCGCCCTTTTGGAATACAATATTTCCGCCTCAACTTCGTAAGTTTAGTGTCTTTTGATGGTTTAATGACGGCATTATGGGGCAGACAGTGTATTATGGGTCCCTTTGCCGGATTAGGAGCCTTCTCAATTATGCCTTGTTCCAACTGTTGTTGGATTATTTCGTTGTAAGCCTTTAAAATTTGATCGTTTTTTTTCTCAGCTTTGTTACCAATGATTTCAGTCTCCCAAGGCTCAACCCAAAGTTACATGGTAATTCGGGTTCGCCTTCCTTCCATGGCCACCGAACGGAGTATCTTCCGGTTTCCTTCCTCTTGATGGTCTTGTATAAATGCTTCAAGGCGTTTTCGTCGTCTTCGTCTTCTTTGTCTGGACTTAATATCCCCAGTTCTTCCAATCTCCATAATCTTTCCACGTCATGTTATATTCCTGTAGCTACGATGGCACGCGAGTAATCTATACGGCTATTTGCGTCTCTTGATGCTGCTTCACCCTTTCCCATAATTATCGGTCCGACCATCGACTGAATTAGTTGGAAGCCTGATGGCAATTTTTCAGTTTCTTGTGAGTTGATTAAATGGAAGTACTGGTCAATACCAGTTAGTAACCGTGGTTTCTTCCAACACCCCTTTCCAAGATCGAATTGCTTCGCTTCCAGCAGTGCGTGTGAATCTTTGATATCAATCGATGGTATCTCCGCCGTCAGGGTTTGCGTTGTGTTTACTTCCATCGGGTGAAGTGAGCCGTTTTGTAGAACAACAGCAATCGTAACTCTCTGCGATTCATACGCTGAGATTCTTGACCCAAACCCGGAAATCTCTAGTGTTTCGGTTTTATCGTTCCGTAATCCAACCTCGTTCGCTAGAGCGGTTTCGATATACGACCTCTGACTTCCAGTGTCAAAGAATGCGAGAACCTTCGTTCCTCTTTTGTTATTAGGATTAGTGATAGTCACTTCCTTGCACATGAGTAGTATAACGTTTCTCCTTTCGCTATTTATTCCAGCCATTCCGATCATCGCCTTTTCTCGCCTCCTCTCATTTCTTATTTCTTCTTCGTCACAAATGATTGTTGTAGCTTGTAGATCTGGATACGACTGCACCCTGTCATTGTTCTTGTTGGATTCCTGCCCTTGTTTCTTGTTTATGGTCAAAGGGCAGTATTATGATTCCCTTTGCAGTCATAACAGTTTTGTCTTGCGAGTTTGCAGTCCTTTCTTTGGTGGCCGGTTCCTAGGCAGTTGAAACAGAGCTTCGCTTCAATGGCTCTTTTCGTTCGCCTTTTTACATCGGGGTATTCACTACACTGATTATTCCAGTGTTCCCCTTTGCAAAATGCACAAGGTTTTAGCCTCTTTTCTTTATTCTCATTTTTCACTGCAACTATCGTAGAAGCGCGATACTTGCGCCAATTTTCTTCGGCAGGTGAACTCGTACCTGCCTCTTTTGATTTTCCTCTAGACCGCCACGGTCCTTTCTCGGGAAATTTTTTACTCCAATCTTGGTGTGAGGTCTTCCGGCGAAGGGTCTTTCTGCCCTGGATCCGAACCCTGAACGGTCCTCACAGATTTTGTTTATGGCCTCTCTCTTCTTCAAGATGATATCAATGGTCATCCTCAGCCTTTTCAAGTTCCATGTGTATTCCGTTTCCTTTTTATCGTAAACCTCGCTCAACGCCACCTTGGCAGCTTTTCTTCTATCAGTAGCTCAAATTGCATCCCGCTGCATTCGCCACGAAGGTTGTTGAGTTCTCTTATAACTCTCTCAATCATTTCGAAGTTAGCGCGCAATTCCTTTACTGACTGAGCTTCTTTTAGCTGTTTTAGCTCTTGATGTAGGGCTCTACGGATGTCTTCATCTGCGAAACGACGGCGCAACGTTTTCAGTACTTCATCGTAGTTTTCGTCTTGCACTCGAAACCCGGCTACCGCTTCTTCGACAACTCCTTTCAGGCGCCCTTGTAGATAGGCAAGCTTCTGAACGTTTGGGATGTGCTGGGAATCGACAGCTGCCTCAAAGGCCGACCGGAATGATGACCACTGTTCCGGATCACCGTGGAATTCTGGGAGGGTAATTTTCGGCAGTCTGAACAAGTTGACTGGTGGCTTTGCTGGCGAAGTGGACTTGGAGAACTCGATGCTCTCCCCTGGTATGTGTTCAAGATCCTTTGCATATCGGCTACGCTCATTTCAATTGCAGCAATATCATCCTTTGCTCTTTCAATTAAATTAAGCATACCATCCTCATCAGCAGCCATCTCTAGATACTTGGCTTCTGCTACCTCCTTTTTGTTGCCAGTAAGGCCTTCAATCTCTCTTAGCCAGTCCTCGTTAATGTGCTCAAGAACACTAGGGCCTTGTATGATTCTCTTTAGCTTCTCTTCCAGTTTTCTCTTTTGGGTGTCCTAAAAGTCTTTCAACTCTTCGGTTCGATCTTTATGATATTTGCGGCATCCATTAGGTTTTTCAACAAGGCCGCTTTCGCTCAGCCCAGTCCTAAACGCGCTCGTGTGGACATTTCCTGTTTCTTCTGAGCAGTTTATTTTTAAATAAAAAGGAACTTCCCTTTTTTGTGGTGATTCCCAGCCGACGCACCAATCGTCGTGTAAGTCTGCCTCCGGTGGTGGTTCAGCGTATTTATTTGATGCGGTAGAGAATAAAGGCGAACACACGGCAACGAACATTTTTAATACGAACGGGAATATAAGGGGGAGAATACAGTTGGAGAAACGATGTGGGGGCTGGTTGGTTCTCTCAATGGAGTGACGATTGGTGGCCCAGCGGGCGCGCCTTATATGCCCGCACCGCGATTTATAAACAAAGAACACGAAAACAAAATACAGACGTCGCACATGGCCCACATCACTGCACTCGAATGTACAAAGGACGGTAACATCGCATATCGCTCACGTCGATCAACTGTATTCGAATATGAACAAAAGACAGTTATATCGCATATGGCTAACATCTCCGCATTCGAATATACACAAGGGCAGCAACATCGCATATCGCTCACAGCAACTGTTTACGCTGATTTGCAAAAACGGCAGTTTTTGCAACAGTTTCCTAGCAATTTTTTTTTCAGTTCCAACAGTTTATTGCCGTATGTAACAGGAAACATCGGCATTTTTCTGTTAACTAACGGCGTTTTTTTTTCTCGTATCTGACTCATTAAAATGATGCAACTTTTTCTGCGTAATACGAAACGTGAAGCCTGGCAAAATGTTTAAGCTTTTTCACTTTGGACATGTATTCAACTTATTATCGCGGAGCTGTTGTTTGTCAGCGCGAAAAACAATAACAAAGTTGCATATGTGCGCGTAAAAGCAAAGCTGATCAGCATAGAGCAATAAATTATAAAATTAGGCGCGAGTGACTCAATAAATTGAATAAGTGGTTGTCCTGAGATCAAACGAGTTGAGGCGGTTCATGCACACAGAGAGGTTCTGCGCTTCAACGATTTTACGGGGGCGCGTATTCTAAATATGGACAACTCTGAACTGGAAGCTAGAGTGTAAATTGTTCACAGAGCAGCTTTTTTGCGCTAATTGATGGCGATGGGGTCGATATCGACACTCATATTGGTCGGGAAGTGTGAATAGGCTCTCTACGAGTATGTCAGAAAAATCTCTAACGATTTCGAAACAGAGGATCAGGCTAAACTTAAAACGATGGTACTCCGACGATTCGAGATCAAATACCCTCAACGTGGCCTCATAATCAGACGTATATGGCCCTGTGAACAATTTACGAAGTAATACAGGAGTGTATCACTCTTGCACGTTTTCAACAGTTTTTTTTCATACACACTGATTCCACGTCACTTTCACGTCGTCGCTCAGGAGGGCTGCACGATTCCTCGACACGAGATAATGGGATAGAACGCCGACCGTTTTCTTATTCTGCGTCAGTCGCAAAGCAGAAACTGTTGGCAAGTTGTAAGATCGAACTGCATCCGTTTTGTAGGGCGTAGTGCGTACACTGCGTCTGTGAGGGACCATAAAGCACAAGACTGTTCCCGTTCGACTGTTTGCAAGCTATAGGAGTTGGATTTGAGGAGCGAATCGAGCTATGCGTCATTAGCTTGACCATTTCTGAGAGGAAGCTGTTCGTCACATCAAGTATGGTCAGCAACTGCTTGCGCATTTCTTCCGTCAATGTTGTCATTGTCTGCTCCATGACCTTATTCACTGCGTCAGCCATGGACGACTTAATCTCCTCCACCGTCGGTTTCATTTCAGGACTGGCCTTACTATTTCTTGCCATCATTTAGATACAAAAACAATCAGCAGTTTTAGCCATTCATGAGGATACCCAAGTTCGTGACCGTAGGCGTCGTCGGATCGGGAAATCCTGTCGTATATTTGTGACGTTTGCATTGCAAGCTGACGCCGTGTATAGCGTATGGACACCGGGGTTCTTGTTTTTTTATCCAGGTCTCGGCATTTTGTTGTTGCATTTTACTGGTTGTTCATTTCCCGGATTTCTTTCTGGATCTTAAAGCAACCTATGAGATGTCACATTTACTTAGAAATTGATAAAGAGTCACAAGAATTGATGTGAAGCCCCGACATACTGCCTTTGCTCCGCTCCAATATCAACAAATGGCCGAAGTACCAGTTACCGTTTGGGCTTGCGAGATAACCCAGCTTCGACCTCCGGAGGTCTGCGACCCCGACTCCGACTGAGATCTTCAAAGGAACTGCTTTCGGTTTCTGGGTGTGCTTAGTTCCGGTTTCGGCTTTCGCCTCCGGCATGGTGTGGCTCCGGCTCCAGTTCCGACTTTCGTGGTAACCTAGCGCCCACCCAAGGTCCATCTTCAGCAAGGGTTGACCCCTGATCTCACTTCGGCTCCACCTTCTGGGAGAATCGGCCCTCATTTGCTGCTCCAGGTCTCCGAAGAATCAGATCAGGCTCCGCCTGCGGCCTGCAAGAGCACCCGGTTCCGGCTCCATCCTCCGGCTTCAAGGTGGCTTGCTTCAGTTCTGTAGCTACTCCTACCCGTGAAAAATCATCGCTCCAGAATCAACAGTATCTTTAAGACCATCAATTCAGTATCATTTTTCTGAAGCGCCAAGAAAAATTTCTTTCGTTCCCGCAGCTTTCACTTATCACCGTTTTTAAAGGACGTGTGCATTACTGTATTACGATTGTGACCGCATGATACTTCAGACTTCCATGTCGCCATTGCGTTTTTAAGATCGTCGCAGACAAAACTTTCAGCGAATGTCTGACGATCGTCTCCCGCGGCGATTTCATGATCAGTGATATGAAATTTTGAGTCAATATGTCAACAAGACGAAACGATTTTAGATTGTCCTGCAGACTTAATCAACAGTGGAAGCGAAATCACACTAGTAACGTTAAACAAAGAACTTACTGCAGTTAACATTATACGAGGGGGATGCACCTCCTTAGTGGAGTACTCGCTTCATGGCGTCAGGAGGCCTTTCACCAAGCACGGTGGAGCATCGAAACCATCCAGTTTTCTTCGCCCGTATATTTTGTTCGTAGTATGAATTTATGTGCCTATATGGATCGCAAATCCCCGTGTAGCATGGATTGTTGCAAACAACTTGCTTTTTCTCAAGAAGATTTTGCCGTATAGTGGCACCAGTACATTAAGGACAGTGAATGTTGCGCTCAAAAGTATCCTTGGTGTGTTGGCGACGAACTGATTTTCCTAACGTTTTGACTGCAGCAATGCGACTCGCATGCGATTTTGCGGAAATGCTAGGCCGTCTTTTTGCATCGATTTTGAACAGTAAGGGTAACTTCTCGAGACGTTGAGAGACACGAGAGGATATTTAGAGAGCAGAAAATCTACTGACATACAACACTACATTTCTTAAATATCGACTCTTGCATGAATGAAATTTTTTCAATAATTTTGAGACTTTGCATAGTTTCTGATACATGTGAACGTGACCTAAAGAAACAAAATTTAAACGAATTAAGGTTTTTCACACTCATTTTCGGCGCAAACAAAGGTTCAGAATTGTGGAGAAATGACAAAATTCCATTTCCGATCATTTTAAGTAGCACGTTAATGAGCGCACGTCTTCATTTGGTTGCAACAATACAAGACCGTTATCGGCTTGATGCACGCACTTGGCGCCTCCTGGCCACAAAAGTCAGTCACTTGCATTCATATGGCAGCTTACGGAAATGATGGCAGCATCCGTATGACTACTTCCTGTTGCCTTTCGAAAGAGGCCGCCGGAAATAGTTTATGGTCTTCTTTCATCGAAAACGGCTACCACTAGCTGCCAACGAGGCTTCGGTAGTCGGAAGACGGTTAGCTCGCTTAAGCAGAATTTTTGGCTCGCGTTATTCTTGTTCGCAAAAAATTTCAATTCGTTTCTCCCATCTCCCTTCAAGTTTTTTATTCTGCTCTGCTTCGCTGGCTTATGAGTTCTTCTATGCGCCTCGTTCGACTTCGCTTAAAAATTTTCGACTCTTTCTGAACTATGAACGTTATGTTCCCAGTAAAGGCTTGATCAGCATCGTATCACTAATCTCCGTTACGCGTGCGCATCAAAGTCAGCGACAAATCGATGGGTTCTTTTTTTCTCCCATGCTGCAGGAAGAGCTCAAAATTGCGATGACGATCGGATGAATATTAGGCGTTGCGATGCCCATGATCATAACGTAAAACAAAGAAAACGCCCCGTCGAGTCGCACCTTTCCATTATGCATTCTACCGCTAGCTCCATCCTTCCATCATTATACCAGTGGAAATATGTGCCAAGGGAATGCATGCCAATGAGATCGTGCTATGGCGATTCACCTATATGATCAGCCGGTTTCATAAACTACTTGCAAATGAGGAATATTCCTCATTCTTTGTTCCTCACAGTGTTCCTTCCTTCGTCTTCCTTTTTTCTTTCTTGCACTCTTCCAGATAGCTTATCAGAGGCTTTGTTGGTCGATCAGCTTAGTGAATTCAAAGTACTACCACACGGATTGCTGTTGTCTAAATTTCATGAAAAGTCTAATTCCATTGATAATATTATCAGAATGTTTTTTTTTCGAATAATTATCGGTCCTTACCGACCCTCTTTTGTTTTTATGTCATCCTTCGGTATTTGTAAAAATTACAATTTTTTAAGACTTAGAATTTAAAACTTAAAATGTTTTTCGCAACTCCGCATCTATTGATTTGCCATATAAATCAGTGAGACTAGTTCTGTTGTAGTTGTTTCAATTTAATCTATCAATCCCAAATTCTTGAGATTCTCAACCAGAACTCCCTGCTTCAACTAAAAACAAAACGAAAAAAAATGCAGCACTCTAACATAGAAAAAAATGTGTCCATTTTTTCTGCCAGCTGAATCTTGTGAAAACAGCAATGTAGTTAAGCACAGAAACGCTGAGAACGAATAGAGATCGCCTTTCAAGTGTCTATACACTTGATGCTAGGGGAACGATAATAAAAATACCGTAAAGGTTTAGTAGAAAATCAAGGAGAGCAACTGGGAGTGTTACTATTCCATAACGTTGATATCATGTTGTTGGCAGTTCAATGAATGGAGATGAGACGAGCGGAAGGAGAGTTGTACCCAGTAATCGTGAATACCAACAGCTTAACAGTTATTCGGGCTTAAGCTAACTCATACAAGGCTTGAGCTAAAAGTACTGATATTTAGAGTTGCCTACTGCCCCTCAAAAATTCGCATTGCTAAAAATTTTGTAGAATTTATCGAACTGAATTTTTAATTCAGTCGATCGACGAAAAATGCGTTTATGACAATACAAAGAAGAACGTTCAGATCACGACAAACATTCCTTTTCATTAAAAGAATATTCTTATCTCCGAGCGTATTCAGTTACGCATCAAATAAAACAGCCCTATGAGCTGGCTGCAGTATTATTAGGTATGTCTGATGTGGTCAACCATCGAGAAGGATGTGCAACCTTAAACGGTATGGACATTGCTCTAAAATACTCGGAACATTATGACATTTTCAATATGGACCTCAAATCAATTTATCAAATTGGAAATGTTGAGCATCTTTGTAATAAAATCACCGAATTCACTACATTTAATATCCATTTCAGCTGTATGAGATAGAAATTTGTTCATTCAAAAGCTATTGCCCATGCAAATTTTTAAGAGGCAGTAAGCGACTCTAGTTGTTAGTACTTCCGACCTGTTGGTCAGAGGGCGAACGTCAGTAAAAAATATATGTCCGCAGATGATTGCAAAATTCGGCTCATTTGATCTCTCACCCCTTAGTATCTAGAAATGGTCTAAATAGAAAAGGAGTAGTGTAAGTTACATGCTTCTTCTTATTGTAAAAGCAAAACTCCTTCGCTGAAGCATCAGAAAGCTTCCTCATGATCAAACCCAATGGGAAGTGATATTACAATCCTTAACCTTTCCCTCCCCCTCCACTGTCGGTATGCCTATATAATCATTCGTATAACAACTGGTAACGACCCAAACAAGGTAAGTTCTTTCCGTATCCAAACAATGGGCTTCAATTAATATGGTTTTCCAATAATTAGTAACAGTAAAGCGCCTAAGTTATGAACAGGCTTTAGAAAACGACGAACGTTCGAATGAAGACGCGACGCCGAAAAGGCACTATCAGTGATTCATATCAACTCAACGCAAGTTGTAGTAAGAGAAAAAATTTATTTTTGAGCGTTCCACACGACAGTGATATCATGCTACTAGCGCTGTTGGGCATGGGAGGACGAAAACACTAACCGAATAGCCCAACAGGCGCTCACCACTTCAGGTGCCACTGACGTTCCTCCTTTTGTGAGTGTCAGTCCGCATAATATTGTGTCTTTCGTTTTTTTTTGCTCTATTTGTTTCATATCTGATGATGATTTCAAATGCCGAGACGTGACAAAGTGTTTTATATTTTAGTCGTTTTTACATATCGTATCTCAGCTGTTTTGCTTATCAGCCGCTATATAATCGTAACAGGACGATCACTGTGCAGCCCCTCCCCCCTTCGTCCCCTCTCACTTGTGCAAAGGTTGAACGGCTAGTTAAGTCGCCTCATCTTAACGACCCATCAATGCAAAAGCGGATCTCATTCCAATCAGTTTTCTCTATTAACTACTGAGAATAATGCAGATCATATCAATTTTTACCTTGTGGATCTTTTAGCAACTTACAACAAGCCGTATGTTAATTGGTAACGGCGAAAGTTAGGTTATTCGTTTCAGTGTGAAATTTACATTCGGCAATTTTGGAGAATGAAGTCTTGGATAAAGATAACACCGATTAATAGCAACAAACATGATCAATATTGATAAGAATAATAATCTTAATAATCTTTATCGCATTTACACGTCCTCAATCAGCATGATTGCTGCTACAATAATAAATGAGTGTTGTACGATCTACTTCGCCAAATATTTTCGTACCCACTAGGATTCGAACTCTATTTTTCGATTACGATCGGCTTTACTTGGCATCGGAGATTTCAATGCTTGCATCGTGTGAGTATGAGAGATACGGAGCCGCAATAGCTCAGTCTCTGATACACACGCTTCAGCAATTACAACCGACGCAACACCTAGCGTTTGCAGAATACCTGCGTATGATGCTGACCAAGACTGGCACAGGTTTGGGGTGGGGGTGACTATACGAAAAGGCATGTTCGTCAGCGAATTTGGAAGCAATGGGAGTAGCCCACACTGGAAAATCATGTTAAGATTCTCACTTATGTCTCTGTGCACACCTTGGCGGATGATGCATTTATCCAAGGAAATGAGAAATTCTACATGTGAGTCCGTAGGACGAGAAGAGGCGACTTTGCATTCGTTGGAATCGATGCCTACAGACGGAGTTCTCAGAGCTACATGGATGATTTCATGCGTCAGCCAAGGGAATATCGGCAATGGAAAGCATGTAAATGATTTTGCTAAGCCCAGGGCCTCACGGTGGCATTCACACTCAAACGATAAAAAGGGCAACAAAAAATGCCGTGTCATGGAGGGACTGATCGCCCTAAGAGACAGGGAGACGACAAGCTAATCTGAGACCCGTTTGCATTTCAAAACTTCTAAGAGGATTGCAACATTAACTTCATGGAAGGTTACGACAATCGTCAGCCGAGCTCAGAAATACATCGGTTTTGCCTCGGATACAGGTTTCGAGGAAAGAAGCCGAATTACTCGCTAAAAGAATTGCAGAATTCGGAATGAAGATAACGGACGAATAAACGTTCGCGACATTTCTCGTGGTCACTGCTGAAAGATGAAAGTTGACTGATGATTAATGGTAGTAGGATGAAAATGCGATACAAATGAACCAGGCAGCACCTGATGGCAATATTAGTTTTGTATTCTCTTGAGAATGTACAGCGGAAAAATCCGCTAGTCATTAGATGGCTCGGCGTTCGAGAATGCCATAAAATTTTGGGTGAACGAGGCTAGTATTCGTCGATGGTGCGCCCACTTTGATGAAACTTTCGAACCGAACCGACTACTTCTGCCGAATTCGTTGCCGCTGCTGTAACTGTGGCGTACAGAGAAAGAAGTATCATTTGTCGAGGGTGTTCGGGATAGTCAGCGTCAACCCTCAGGTGTTTTCGAACTGTGATGACAGCGTTTTATACGTGTTTCATGCACTGATAGCAGTTCACATGAATATAAACGTTACTGTTTCATTTCAGCGATGATGGTCCAAATGTGTCGGGGAAGCGAAGGAAAAGATAAACGTTTCGAACAATATTCGCAAAAAGCGTTGAATGTTTTGCAAATTGTCAAACGTTTGATGCAGCCACAACAATTCTGCAAAACGCACTTTGGCAAAACTTTCTGCTAAAGCCAAATGAATTGTAGGCGAGCATTTTGAACGCAATACCTCACTTCACGTTCGTTATTGCAGATTACAGAAGCAGTTTTACAATAAATTTAGAAACTTTTTCCAAAGTCCCGGCACTAACAAAAAAATGTTTTTATGTCAACTGTCCAATATTCCAGTAGATCAAGGTTTCCCTCAAAAGCATGACAAATTCTTAGATAACTCAAAACCGACATTATATTCTCAAAACATCTGAAGATGCCAGCACCACAACTGACTGAGAAATTACATGAAGAAACTGTACGTAGGTGAGTGACGAGCCTGTCTGAAAATCTTGAACCTTATGGGAACAACGAGTCGTCGATATACAGGGAACTGAGAAAGGAAACGAGTTGACGGCACTATTCATTTCAGGCGACGAAGATGACGATGAATCTACCAACTAAATCGGTGATGCATTTGAGTCCGATGAGGATGAAATCGAGGATTTTGAAGAAAGGCAAAATAAGTGGCTTCATTTGCGATCACCGAAAAAAAACGAAGAGCTTATTGACTTCAACTAGCGCTGTCAGTTGGTCTGAAGGCTTGGTCTTCTTTTAATTATGACTGACAGTGCTCATTGGAGCTGTCTCTGTTAAGCCATCTTCACGCTAAGGATGATGTTACTGAAGTACACTTTGTAGAAATTTCGAAAGAAAAGTAACTTTCCCTCTACACGAACCGTATGATGTATTTATTCATCGATCAAGATATTAGGATTCGGTTTCGTTTATATCCAAATTTCCTGATTATTCCTATATTGAATAAAAGCCTGCGCTCAAAAAATTTTGTATTTTTCGAATATAATTATTAACACATAAGCAACCCAAAAATGTCGAGTTTCATTTTCACAACAGAAAACGACCGCTTTTTTTCCTATAATAATCCGTTTTGTGTGCGCCGCCGTGTCGCGTCCGGTTATTTGTATTGTTTAAAACTGTGAGCGATACAGCACGGTGATTTAAGCTTCTGCCGCTCACCACTTAAGTCTCTATTCATTCTGGGCGTTTTGATTTCTCTCACTCATCTCTCTACTGCTTCTGTCGTTCATGAAATGATTTATTAGGCTGTTAACATAGGAACTATACTGTCCGCCTACCACGTGTTCCAAGAGAAGCAGCACAAACAGGAAAATCCGATGGAAGATTTGAACGCTTTAGTAGCGGTTGCTTGCTTGCAATTTACCTTTAAAAACCAGTACCTCTAAAAGGGTTTAAGCAGTCGGCAAGCGCTAACGAGTTAGAAGTGAACCTTCTCTGCTCGTCTTCATTTAAGAACAAATATGATTCCCATACGCGTTTGGTTGAGTGGCTGACAGATGCATTGTTGCACAATGAATAGTGCTCTTTAATGCTGCTACTATTATTTTATATAGTGTATATACGGATTGCTTCCCAGTTTTATCACGTTATAACATGGTCCTAACCCTCCCTAACCTTGCTTTGCTCCTATATTTGTTTTCGTTCATATTCTCCACCGATGGTTCATTTGCTGGATGGTATGTTCGCCTTTGAGCTTTATGCAGCTTATGTTGCATATTTCCCCTTTATTTATGCGAAGAAACTCAATCAATCAGCCAATCAATCAATCAATCAATCAGAGGTACGTTGATATGTTTGAAATATGTTTGAACTGATCGTCTTAGCAATCCCGTCTCATTGGCACTTGCATTCAATGCGTTATTGATGAAGACGACAATGATTTATTTCGGAGCTTCTTTCTATGACTTTCTTTCACCGTTTCAGTAATGATCACACTCTCCTACTGAACGCCTGTGATAGCTTTGATTTCTTGTTCGAATTAATAAATTGATCATTTGTGTTTATAAATCATTTGTGTTCATTTGTGTTTATTCATTCCGTGTAAAGAATGAAGGCTGTAGAGGCGCGTACACCTATCGTAGAGAGAAACAAAATTAAAAGCATCAGTTTTTTTGAGACAGTGATATATAGGAGTCCACCGAAAAGCGCAGATATTAATTAATGCGTCTTGTTGCCCTCGAAATTGCGGTTTCCCTTTAAGCGGAAGTCCTAGCAAGCTAAGTGAGATCAGTTCCAAACGACTATTTGCAAAATAATTTGCACCGATGTTCGCGTTCAGCGGTTGCTCTTCGAAGGCGGCGATATTTTTACATTTGATTGATGGGACAATGAAATGGACGACCGATCGAGTGATCGCTACTCATAAAATGTCAACACTATAAGTAACATCTGTTCAGGTGTGCAGATTGCAACAATCCGGCATCAGGTCGTCACACTCTACAGTCACATGCACTAAATGTCTTTCGCCGAAGTTTCCGATGGCAAAAATGTTCAGAAAATTTATGTGGTACGTCGCGTCAGCGTACAGAGCGCAGATGGCGAAGAATGCTCGAAGGCAAGTCATTCGTAAAGTTTCGCCTGGACGAATTAAGCAGATCGTCAATTACGATGGCATACGACAGCATACGATGGCTTCCAATTACCCATTAAAGACACACCCATCAATAAATTGAACTGAATAGCAAAAATTTCGAGCATTTTCTGCTTTCAAATTTATAGATAAGCGTTAACCGTGACGTGAATGAGTGATAAAGAAATCACGATGTAGTGTTAGGTAACCAGAGTTATGGACCCACCAAGTGAAATTAAATTATCAGACGTCTGATAGCTATCCCGTAGGATCACAGAAAAAAAATAAGACGCGTCACTCGACTATGAATTGCATACATAAGAGGTTTAGGAAGCACTTCAAGCCGCAACAAAACGGATTTACTACGCCTTCTTCACACAACTAGTATAAAGCGAATCACTAACGCAAACGACGATCTGAACCGGAAAGCTCAACCGATGATGCCCACTGCCGAACACCGATGAAGTAGCCAATAACGATTTGTCAGCAAATATGCCCCCTATATAGAGGAACGAGATATGCGAAAACATCATTGAACTATTCAAAAAAGGGTGAAGTTACACATCATGTGGGGTTGTGTTTAAAGCCCAACCTAAAGATGGTTGGGCTTTAAACACGTCAGCAAAGGAGGCGGCGCGAACGTTTTCACCATATGTATGTTTTGAATCCCTTTTATTTTATATTTTGCACTATTTTGCATATCCCTGCGCCTATATAAGGAAGGGGTTCTGGAAAGGATCGTTTGACTGTTTTCGCCGGTCCTCGAGCGGTCGCATCTGTGGTAATCATCGGGATTGGTGAGGAAGTTAGTCGCTGAGCGAATGTTAACCTAGCGGCTCAAGGGCCACACGTGAACAGATTAGTTGCTTGAAGAAATTTAGCTTGTGGGGAGACATCGGATTTTGAAGCATTTCTGCGGTGTTCGTTCCATGACAGTTTGGAAGAACTAGTAAATAGCAAGCAACGTTATGATACAGTGAACGTTAATAGAGAGCTGAGCACTGAGTGCACTGAGTGTCTCTAATAATTAGCGATGAGGATGGTTCCCGATATAAAAACAAGAAAGTAGTTATGAAGTGGATGTGCAGTAATCTTTTATTTCTTATGATTTGTCCGGACAGGCCTGTCTTCGAAGTGAGTAATCCTTTGCGTCAGCATCTCATAACGTATATGCGCTTTTTCGAAGGTGCCAAATTTTGAAATACTCTCTCTAAAATAAGTCCTCCTACTGAAGGATATGCCGTTTTTCATGGTTCCGGTCCTCGAATATGCGTCCTATTTCAAAAATGCCGAGATTTAAGGGCACTCTTTCATAGCTGCTCTCTTTGCAGAATAATCTAACACGTAACAGTGCCGTTCTTAACTAGGTTAAGCAATGCATGCCGATCAATAGGTCGGCATTTCTAGGAAACTGAACCACTAAATGGTTACCAGCCTGTTTGCAGGGACAGTGGTTTAAAACGGACTTGCAGATGATCGCAAAACCAGGCAAAAGACGTGTAAGAGATCACCAGTGAATCGTGGCGGATGATTCGAAGTTGATCGGGATTCCGGTGTTACGCCATACAGTTCCCGCGCAAATGTAAATTTCGCCGTTATCAACCAAGGAGTTCTTATCATAACAAGCAGCAAAAATCAAACTAACTATTCTACTTCATTTGCAAGTGTTGGCATTATAAACTTGTCTACTAACGTTACACCCATATCGTCCATCTCGCTATAGTCTGATTACTTGGATGAATATTCATCAGAAGCCTGTGCTTATGGTTTCTAAAAAGAGATACTCAACTCACAGAAGTTTGTTTATCCTTTTCAGATTTCTCACGGTTTGCAAGTCTTCGTTTATGTAAACTGGGTCTAGCAATGAGCCATCGTCTCGCTGCATCCTTCGCTGTCTTTTCCGGCATCATTCCAAGTCTCTGAATCAGTCCCACTATCAGATACGTTTGCTATATCAGCCTTTTCTGAAACGATCTTCGACTACTGTTTGAATCTTTAAACATTGTCGATCCCCTAGTAACCCTAATAACTGTGGGTGATTGTGTTGCGTTTATTTTCTGAACTCTTCTTCTATTTATCTGAAAGATGGCAAATTTGTATCTCGTTTTATTCCATGCCTTCATTCTTCCACGTGCACATGAATCTACATTCTGCCCATCATGTCCTGATTAAGCACAGTGTTGTTAATAAATTGTTATATATAGTCGAAAATATTTCAATAACGTACTGAGTTCTATCCGCCCTTTGTGACACTTCGCCCATCATGATAATTCTGAAAGTGCTTGTTGCGCTGATGGTATCCCTACGTATCTCACTGATATCATATAGGAAGGCATGCCTGTTCTCAAAAAAAGATTTAGAAATACAACCTTCCTCTTAAACATGTCGTTTTTGCTCTTCTCTCCATGAGCAAATTTCTTATTCGAAACTGGTTGCATGATCATTTACGTTACGCTTCTGATAATAATATTATCTATAAGCAAAATAAAATCTAAGACAGTTACTTAAAGGATTTGGTGGCTTATGCGGACGGATTCATGAGCACGTGGAAACCGCCCGCTGCACCGTCTCACTTCTTTATTCCCCTAGTGGAAGAATTTCAAAAAAAAGCGATGAGGTCGCCGTCTTGGTTCGCATTATGCCTCAGCGGCAGGGTCGGTACGCTTTCTCGCAGAACCATGGAAGCACAGCTCGATGCCTATCACTCATAGCTGACCGCAGCCTTCCGTCGCGTTTCCTCAGTTGTATGGATGTTGGTATCGCTTTTCTTAATATACTCCTTGTGGAGTTTATTACATTTTATGCTGCCATCGCAATTTCCCTTCTCAGTGCTCGGATGATGATTTTATAATGGAAACGTCATTATTGCACATAATATTATTGTTGTGCCTTGTTCACAGGATTGCAGTGGTAGCACACGGCGCATATTCTGAATTCGTAAAATTACCTAAAGTGCCCTGCATGATTTTTTGGAATTTACATCTCCAAAGACTGTCTTTTTCTTCACAAGCATCGCGTGACGTCTGCTACTAGGTGCCGAAATGTAGGATAAAGTGCCATCGTCAGCGCGCATTTGGTGTTCATGAATAGCAAAATACGATCGCCTTATGTCTTGAATCTTTCTTCTGATCGATTATTTCCAGCGCAAATCTGACTTCGCTGAAAAAAAAACGTTTGGCCGCCCTTTCTGAGCCTTGCGTCGTCATAGCGCCGTTTAACTGACTGTAAGGGAAGTGAACGTGGTGAAGAGAATTAGGTCACACGGAATCCAACGCGCCTGTTCAAATTTCGCGGAGCGGACTAATAGGTTGCGCAGGCATTCCCAGATCGTTTGGTCTGTAGCCATCTGCAGTACTTACTGGATCGAATTTGTTGTCGGCAAGATGCCTCGCAGCGTGATCATGTTTTCTAATCACTCTTGAGCATGCACGTCGAGTTGCTCAAAGTGCTCCGAGCTCTGAAAAGAAGGTAATCTTATCTCCGTGAGGCGGACAAAAATGTTCACAGAAGCCTGTTGTGCACATGCCGCTCCTCAGCAACAAACCTTCCTTCACACTGCTGACTGAAGCTCACAAAACGTGAAAGAGCCGACGCATTTGCTGCAAACGCATGGATACACTGGGCAGGAGGGAACACGACCACAGGTAAGATCGTTGAACATCGCACAATTTTAGTACTTGCGAGATTCCTTCCAAAATGTTGCAGCCCTCGCAGTGGAAAAGGTATGCCACAGTGCGAAAGCCAAGGTATGCCACAGAAAAAGAAAAACGCTTTCGTTGAAAATACAGTTGAAAGCACTTTCAAAATGCGCTTGGAAATATTTGAAGACTCAAAAAGTGAACAACAATAAAGCAAAGCTCAGAGGAGACGCTAACCGGCTAGATGTACTCATAATTCAGCATCGATTTAATAAAGTGGCAGATATGCATTTAAAATATTTAGCAGAGGAAAGAATGCTTGCGCTTATATGAAGGCAAATAGCCGTTGCAGCTAGTAACTATTGATTGAAAGAGGGCAACGCGATAGCGAGGTCGTGCAGATGACACTATCGGCATCTGAGAGAAACAACGAGTTGAGATCAGCAAAAAGCATAAAGGTCATTTCTCTTGGGTACCCAAAGCGGAGCGTCCCCAATCATGTTCGTACGCTAGCGGTATAGAAACCCGGGCTATCGATGGTAGCCTCGGTACGGATTACACAACTCATACATACTTCCGTCTAAAATTGCATGAACACCATTGTCATGAACTAGATAGATCTCGTACGTTTCGAAATTGTTAACGGTTACGCTGATATTGATTGAATTTGTTTCAACGTAATCGAGCTCGTAGCTTACTACGAAGTCGTAGCTCATTACGAGTTCGTAGCTTTCAATGCTTTCCGCGAATCTCAACGTTGAATTTCGTTTATAATTCTTTTCCTTTTGGGGTTCATTCGAGAATCGTTTCCAGTGATCTCGTTTTCAAGGTGTTTTGCTTCCACAAATCGCCTAAGGCTTGTCGACGTCGCGAAATTCTATGAGCTGTTGTTCAACTGACATCCGCCTCAGATGGTCGTGATCGCGTGTTTCATTCCTTCTTATTTGATTCATTTTGTCCTAATTTCGCTTGGCGGAACAAAGACTACAGCAACAACTACAGTTATTTATGCTCGGGGCTCTCTCGTTTGTTACGTTTGTCCCAATAAGAATGAGCGCACATGAAGTTTTCCGTCAACTCAGTTACGCATCGAAACCCTCGAATTTAGTTCGTCCTCTTTCTCACCCTCAAAATTCTCCGCAAATACGGTTCTCGTTTGGCAGATGTTAGTTCGCCCAAGCCCTCTCGAATTCAACTCCCTTCTAGGTACTTATTTCAAACAGAATCATCGTAAATTATTTTCGCTTTTGAAAATGCCATTTCGCACAATTCCCAATGAGATGTTTTCTTCTCCGCAAATAAAGCTCCTCTCTTTTATGAGCTAAAATGCTATAGTCCGAAATTTAGAATTCAAGGATTTTTTAACGGTGTTATATTCGAACAAGTGTTCGCGTAGGGTGGAAGAGATGGCTGTCGTTTGCGGTGTTAAGCAGCAAGTGATAGTTGTTCCCCTCATCTCAACAATGGTGGAGGTGGCTATCGTTGTCAAATCACTACATCAAATTGATCCGAAAGTAGCAAACTCCTGTTCAAAAGTGGTAAAAGACCAAGACCAACAGGCGAAAAATCGCAACGGAAATTTAAACATGGAAAGATCGCGCGTCTGTGAGGCGCACAGCGATGATTCAGTTTATATACATTATACTATCGTAGACGGCACCATTTCAGGGATGGCAAGTCTTTATCATTTAGGCCTTCAGACATTTCCATTTCCACAGGTAAGAAACAAGGTCTGATCAACAAGGTTGATAGAAGGCGCACATGCTGTTTTTTACTCCTCAAGACTGGGCTCTACCGAAGTTTGAAACAATTAAGAAAATTTCCGCTTCTGCGCTGTTGCCATCTACAAATTTAACTTGTGCAGTGAATGGCCGTCATATATCACGGTATGCGACAATAGATATTAATACTATAGTCCGATATTAAATACTATAGTCAAAGGGCTCAATATTATTCTCGAAAAGAATGCTTCATTAACGTTCTAATTAAGCGAAAAGACAATACCGCCTACGTTTCATCGATTTCCTCTGCATATCATAGCATTGTATCACTATTTAAACATGCAAAGATTGCTATTATTTTTATCCTGAATAAGACCAAAATATTTTCTAAGTTTATTTTCACTTCATATTTTTACATATAAAATGATAAAAAATCGATAAGTCAAAAGCGTAATCATACATCGTTTTCTCAGCAATCGGCTTTCACCTTTCATAAAATTTTCGCCATTTGTTGAATCGCAATAGGGAATTCACATCAGTGAATGGTTGACTCATGATGTACTGTTTTGTGTGGTAAGCATTGCTCGTGGGAACGGAAGAGAGCGTCGAAACGAGCAGCCCATTCATTAGTGAAACAAATCAATCTCTAAGCTCAGAAATATACTGACTGCTCTCAGCTTCCATCTGCTGAATGTAAGCCGGCACTATTAGATCGAATAAAGTCCCTCTTCCTCTGCGCAACCCCTTCCCTCAAATACCAAAATCGTCTGCTAAACTCAGGGAACTATTTTTATTCGATTGAATTCGATGCCATTTTGTGAACACAAAGCAATAAATAGCGTTTAGTACAGCAATTATTTCTCACAATTGGTATTTTAGACTACCGTATAATCGGAAAAAAATTTACAGAAAAACATTGAATGTGTTTGTTCAGCAATTACAAAAAGAATGCCGAAAACAGTGAAAATCAGTTGATACATTCAAAAAATACCATAACATGTCGATTAAAATCCTGGATTTACGTACTCTGTTTTTCTTATTCATTTAAAAGAAAAATGCTTTTTAGTTAAATTCCTTATGGTTCAGTCCTCCAGAAATTGCGAAAATAAATGAACACATATCTCAACCGAGAATCCTGGCAATCACTTCCTAGAATCAATTTCGCGAAGCAAGAAGCAAGCAGGTCCTAAGAAAATTTCTTGCAAACTAACAAATTTGAAGATAAGAGAATGTTTTCCATACTTTTCCATACTTCCCACAGTTTTCCACACCTTTTAAACACATGCGAATGGATTAATACGGATTATCTTAGCGTAACATAAAACATGTAGAAACGAATGGGCGAGTAGGCACTTGAAAACTCTCTTCAAATATCACTCATAAGCACGATACTAAATATTTAAACTTACAAAACGCATTATGGCGACAATCATTTCTATGCGTACTTATGTCCCTATCTGTTCGTTCGATTCAGGAACCACTGTAGCTTTTTAATAATAACAAGTTTTTAATAATACTCGGCACCCCGTTGTAATCTATACACTGTCATTAACTCTTATACCCAAGTTCGATAGATTCATAGATCCCTGAGAAAGTTATTGACACTTTTTTGGATTAAAAATCGTGCGCATTTATCATTTGGGTATTGTTCACCGTAGTCGGGTTGCTCGAGAAGGAACCGCTGGTGAAAGCTTTGTACGAAAGATCGGGTCAACTAAATATGAATATTCAACAATTGAAGGCACTTTATGAAGCAGACTGGTCTGCAGATTGAACTCATTAAAGCATATATCATGTACCTAGGCCCTCATAGCATTCACCCCCTCATCCGCACTTGTAAAGTCAACCTGTCGACGCTCATGCAACAAACACAAACAAAAAACTAAGGTTTCAGAGAACGCTCCAGAAAATTGAAGAATTTTATCAAATAAATATGATACTCATCGCTGCATCTAATACTATCTATCACTGCTAATTCCACTATCGTTTCCTGTTGTGAACCACTTCGTTATCTCCATCATTGTGAACCAATTCGCCATCGTTAACGCCAGATGGTGACGATGATGGATAGTCTTTATTCGCATGAATAAAGAAAACTGCACCTGGGAGAAGATATATAAAAGAACGGTATCGACATAAACGCAGCTGTACGGGCACATGTTTACGTGACATGCGCATATGCAAATGAAACAATCAAAAGCTATGAGCGAAGAATCGTAAGAAAATGAGAGTTGCGCATGCGTGGCGCATAGCAAAAGCAAAATGAATCAGCATAAAACAGTAAGTAAATCATACAAATAGGCGCAATTGCTACTTACTTGGCCTATTGCACTCGATCCGACAATCGACCAAACTGCGCGATTAACTGCAAAAAACTGTCTGGAAAAATTTTAACCATGCGCTGATTGCGTCTCGATTTTTTTTCGAAAACCGTAAACTATTTTTTTAAACATTTTGAAATGACGGGACTTCAGAATGACTAGTCAATGGAGATCCTAACTTTTCTAGCAAGAAGTTTTGCTTCTTTTAAAGCAACAAACTTTCTCAGGAACTCTCCCGTTGGACTATCCGTAAAACTAGCTCGTTTTCATGGATAATCCAGAGTTCATTAAAGGAGGTCATTAAAGTTTTTAAAACTCTCGTTCGGCCGGTCAGTCGGTAGTGCTAAATCTCAAGCAGTACCACCACTCTTATGGAACTACAGTGAGCTCTCGAGCGAAATCCGAATCGGGCAGCCGAACGAATTCTTTAAATTGTCCTTTGAACTCTCTGGACGGTGTCAAGTGCTGTGAAAAAGAACATTATTATTCGTAGTCAAGCGAACGAGATGAAATGGAAAAGAGAAATAATGAAGAGAGAAAATGTGTGCCATGGGCGCCATATCACCGCAAAAATCTTAGCAATAAGCAGCTAGTCAAAACATTCACTGGCACCAAACACAAAACGATATTATCGCGCATCGTCGAAAGTTTCTATAGCTAATCCGACGAATTTACCGAGGGAAAAAGAAGCCCTTTCCCGCCCCCTCCCCTACCCATTTCAGAAATACGGCACGTTCGATGAACCTAAAATTTACAATGATCAGGAAAAATTTAACACGTTAGTAACACTAATAAAACCTCATCTGCTCTAGCGAGAAATTTCCGGTTTTCTTTCCCCAGAGTAACAAAATTTTTCGCCAACTTCCTTCATTCTGGACTATTCGAACCAATAGCCCCTTTCCATGAAAAATCATTAGTTCAACGCATCTTTGTGATGTGCGCAATTCATGTGAGAAAAAAAAACCGCCTTTGTTTCGCCTTTACATCATTTGGAGTTCTTTCCATCGATATTATCATAAATCATCTTTTAAGACAATTTACTAAATTAATTGGCTTAACTATTCGTCTAGGGTCATTTCGAATGGCGATAAAAAATTTACCATACTCTAAACTTTTTCAACCTCCCTCCTCCCTCCCCTAGGGCCCACCTTCTCTTCAGCTGTACCAACGTGTACCAAATGAAGCCGACCAACTGTAACTAGAACGTTATTTAAACCCTTTTATGCAGGAGCATAGAGAGTAGAGGCGAAAATACGAGTCGTCAAATGGCAAGCAACGAATATGCGAACGATTATTGCTGAAATATTTAAACAATTAGCTTAATTGCAGGGTGGCGGAGGGGGAGGGGGAGAACAGTGGCAGGAATTCATAAAACGAAATGGTTCTATTTGGGCCATTTTTTTGGGCGCTTCACGTGGATAAAATATTGGAGACCCGTTTACGGAATGGATTTCGTATTGTTCATCTCAAATAAAGCCTTCTTAAAAATGAAACTGTAAGTCGGATTAAAGATTGCCTTGGTTATTTCCATTTGCTTTTTGTTCTGTGAAATCGGCCCTCGAATGTTGCAATAATGAGTCTAATTCAAAGTAAATAATAGTAAGGCTTCTCACCAGTCCGTTCATCAAAAAAAAGACTGCTTTTAAGCCAGCGAAAAGTTTCTAACTTTATATGGTTGAGACACTTGCAAATCACTGGCAAGAGACAAAGAGAGCACACTTGGCCAGTAATTTGAGACACACCGGTGGAGAACGCTACACCGGAAACTGCCCTCATCTGCACCGCGAAAGAGCGGCACCAGTTCCTTTGATTGAACGTTCTTTATTTAGACGAATAAAGGATGCTGCACATGGCAGTGAGGATATATGCCAACACGACGCCCACATAAACATACATATGAAAACACATTTGCACAGACTCACGTTGCCATTAACGAAAACAGAATAGGGTGGGGGTGTATCGACTGTCGGGGAATCCCTCTCACCCGCTAGCCAATATATCCTGAAGTTCGTGAGACTTAACTGGCCTGCTCGCTTCTTCGATCGTCGCTGCTCCGC
Source organism: Toxocara canis (assembly GCA_000803305.1). NCBI lineage: Eukaryota > Metazoa > Nematoda > Chromadorea > Rhabditida > Toxocaridae > Toxocara > Toxocara canis. The sequence goes on from JPKZ01001740.1 coordinate 310,721, forward strand.
TTGAGTCAACGATTTCTTGCACCGCTTCTCCCTACTCTTTCTTGAACCACTTCTCGTTACTCGAACAACTGTTTCCGTCTCACTTCTTCGAAACGTTCGTCTCTACCCAATCCTCAAACTCGGGTAGTTAAACCTCTTGCATTTTATTAGTGCGTAAGGCACAACGAATAACGCAGCCACAATCGCATTACGAACGAATAAAACACAAACAACACATCAGCATAGTGGAATAACACATCAGTATCTTAGCAAACTCTTTAATTTATCTTGGCACAGTACAGCAAGTCAAATCCTATCAACCGAACAACTAATCTGGTAGAAGTGTTACAATATTCCGCTGCATAAATTTAAGTAGAAACCAAAGGGAATTTTGCTCGCACTGAAACGAGCGACATTCGATAAACACTTCGGAAACTCAAAAGGCATATATATTGATAATCAAAACTATCGTCTCTCACATAGCAAGCTAAAAGGCAAACGAATTACGTAAAAAGAACATTAAATTAACATACCTCGACAGTCAACAACAGGAGTCAAATAAAATTAGCCACAAACAAACAATCCATGCAGCCTCGCAACTACCAAAACGCAATTTCCAAAGGACGACTCTTAGCTTCCTCCACTCTCTTATACAGGCTTATTGGGCCGACCTTCCCCTTGGAGCAAGTCCTTTTCCCGAAGATTATCGAATTAGCCGGCTTCCCCCTTAGAGCCATTGACTAATCCCTTTGATTGACATAGGTCGCTGTTTTCGGTGTCTTCGGTGTCATGCAACGCTTCTTTGCTTTAAAATTATTTACCTCAACCTTTTCTTCATTCAAATTTCTACAAACTCAACCAAACCTCGCGAGTAGTCGCGACAGGTTTTTAATAGGCCATAGTTGTGTGAATTTTAAAAAATATCGTTAGCATACGTCTAGGGAAGGGAAGGGTGAGGGACAGAGGCTGTATGAGACTAAGGGGGAGAGGGGGTGCAGGGGGAGAAAATGTAGGTTCTGAAAATTGCTCGAAAAAGAAAAGCGTGAGTGAACAGCTTATTTCCCTGCACTTTACTGTATGTTGCGCATGGTTTCTTTTACCACAACCGTTTCTTCCACGTTCGCTTACAAACATCACCTTTGGTTTGACCATTTCTTTTTTAAGTCGCCTATACTTTTTTTAAAATAAGTTCTTTGGTTTTATTGAATGAGTTCAAAGAACATAAAAAGTGGGTATTCGATCCAATTTTGAGTATGTTTGCATGTTTTAAGTTTTGCCAATACTTACCTTCTGCTGCGTACTAACTTTGAGGACCATTTGGTTGCATGAAGGATACATTTATGCATGAAACGTACGGGATACTAACAGTTGAAAAGTGTAACGACTAAGGGGTCGTGCCCATGAAGATGTATTCGAAGTCGGTATGGACAGGAAATTTGCTTGACTCTCGATTTGTAAGTCATACGCTTCGAGATGATCGTTAACGAGATACACGAGGAGGTCGCAACAATAATAGGAGCATTAGCTATGTTCCGCAACGAAAAGCCTGCCAAGAATTGTTGGACGCGTTCCAAGCACCCCACCGCGTTCAATGTTTATTCTCATCGTGCGTTCTGGCGTGAATTGCCCAGGTTTTGTCGTTCACTTAGGATCGTTTGCGATTGGAGGTGTGGTGTCGAGTGTATAGGATTTTAGGCTGTGAGACGAGATGAAAGGGATTTGCAAAGTCTGTAAAAAACATCGGGGAAGAAGTTCTTTTCCGAACAAGCAGTACTTTATGAAGTTGCCGGGGGTGCAATTGCCATTATTTAACAAATCGCTTATAATGGGAACCCTCTGTTTCGCATTCTCGCTTGTTTCTCATACGAAATCTTGACCCCTCGACAGCCGTATGAAGTGCTGGCGAAGAGCATTTTTTAAAATAATGGGACTCACTTGATTTTCGCCTTTTCATCTAATCGAAATCGCTAGATTTCAACAAAACCTCATGTGACACCCATCAAATGCGTGATATATTTTTTCAAAAAAAAAAATGCTGGATCGGTGGAAACGCTGAAGATTATGTTTTCCTTATCATTTCTAATCAACAATATATCGTACCCGAACCGATTCATGAATTCGTGGGTACGGATATTTCAAAAATTTTTTGTCTCAAGCACTTTTTAGTCGGTCGATTGAAACAAAAGTGATTTTTAATAAATGTTTGCTTGCTTGAAGCTGTCTGGAGTTTCAGTTGGAAAGTCAAATGCATTTGCTAGTTGTAACTGGAAAATTCACTCTTTTGCAGACAGCAGGAAAAAAAAGTAACAGCCGTTCGCTAAGTTATTGGGCGGCTGGAGGCATTAAACTACCCCATGTCTTTACTGGCGCAAAGGCAAACATCTGCTCATCTCTGGCTATTCTTTAATGGTTACAGCGAATGAGCCCAAAGGCAAAAAAAACCCCTCGAACTATGAACACTTCATCGCACGCGAGTGTACTAGCAAATGAAAAGGGGTTTTTTCTGAGGCTGTCTGATTTAGCAACTTTGACAGTTCAAGCTTATCGAGTGGCAGTCGGTCGGTTTCCACGTTGACGATTCTCGAATCGAACACAAATGAGCGACAATCATCCGCAATTACACGGCGAAGGTGCTCTTCTACCGTTGCAGTCGGGCGGATCTTCGACACATAGCATTCCGGGGATTTCCAAAATTCAAGCCGCTGGTGAGTTCCATCCTTTTTTTTCCTGTATCATTAATCTTCTGCTGAGTTCGACTGACAAAGCTGTCGCTTTGAGGAGCGGTGAAAAGTGGGTAACGTGCGTCTGGTATGAGAATAGCAGGCCGTTGAGGTGGTGAATGTGAACATAGGTAAGCATCATCAAGTGCTTGAAGCCCTGCCTATAAGCATCGGAACTGATGCTGGATCGGTGGAAACGCTGAAGATTATGTTTTCCTTATCATTTCTAATCAACAATATATCGTACCCGAACCGATTCATGAATTCGTGGGTACGGATATTTCAAAAATTTTTTGTCTCAAGCACTTTTTAGTCGGTCGATTGAAACAAAAGTGATTTTTAATAAATGTTTGCTTGCTTGAAGCTGTCTGGAGTTTCAGTTGGAAAGTCAAATGCATTTGCTAGTTGTAACTGGAAAATTCACTCTTTTGCAGACAGCAGGAAAAAAAAGTAACAGCCGTTCGCTAAGTTATTGGGCGGCTGGAGGCATTAAACTACCCCATGTCTTTACTGGCGCAAAGGCAAACATCTGCTCATCTCTGGCTATTCTTTAATGGTTACAGCGAATGAGCCCAAAGGCAAAAAAAACCCCTCGAACTATGAACACTTCATCGCACGCGAGTGTACTAGCAAATGAAAAGGGGTTTTTTCTGAGGCTGTCTGATTTAGCAACTTTGACAGTTCAAGCTTATCGAGTGGCAGTCGGTCGGTTTCCACGTTGACGATTCTCGAATCGAACACAAATGAGCGACAATCATCCGCAATTACACGGCGAAGGTGCTCTTCTACCGTTGCAGTCGGGCGGATCTTCGACACATAGCATTCCGGGGATTTCCAAAATTCAAGCCGCTGGTGAGTTCCGTCCTTTTTTTTCCTGTATCATTAATCTTCTGCTGAGTTCGACTGACAAAGCTGTCGCTTTGAGGAGCGGTGAAAAGTGGGTAACGTGCGTCTGGTATGAGAATAGCAGGCCGTTGAGGTGGTGAATGTGAACATAGGTAAGCATCATCAAGTGCTTGAAGCCCTGCCTATAAGCATCGGAACTGATACTTTTTTCCTTTAAGACTACGTTTTCCTTTAGGGCATTGTTTATCGCAAATGCCATCGACGTTAAGCATTCAGGCATCTTAATGAACAACAAAATGAGAATTCGCATTTTGATTAAGCTATCAATTTTCATGGACCAGTTTCTTTATTTCAATGCAGTGATACCCTGGCGTGCCACTATTAACGAGCTGAAAAATTTGTTTTTTTGGCTTCTTACCTTGCATGTGGCACTTTCCATAGGCGAAAGTAGAGCGGAAATGAAACAAGTCCAAATCTTATTCCAGTTTTGTTTTTTCAGGAGCCAATGGGGAAATACAACACGTAATTTATTTGGCCGAAAATATTGGCAGTTTGTATAATTCGACTGACTGTAGCGATGTTATGTTAAAGGTGAACGTTTCTCTTTTTTTAGCGGTGTTGTACGTAAACTTTGTAATTGCAACATTAGTTCAAAGAATGCTCTCAACGGTTACATCGTTCGCTGAACCCTGAGTGAGTTTTTGATGGAGAGCGTGGTTTTTTCCGCGTAGAAAATCGTGATATTTTGAGATGGGTGCTCCTTATTTAAGCGGGGTCTGAATGAGTCCCAGTTTGTTAGACAATCATTAAATTACGTAGGCATGGAATTGTGACGTCATTAATCATCTGAGTTGCTTACCGTCGAACTGATGGCGCATTTTTGAAACGGTGCAACTTCCCCTATTTTCGAGGATGGCATGGGCTATTATGATGTCGTTTATTCACTGGGATGGTTCTGCATTAATTCGCTAGTGCTTCGAAACTTCCCAAGGGAGATTACAACAAAGTTTGGATAGCACCAAAAGCGCCCAATGCGACGAGAATTTTGTGACTGGAAGTAACTCTTTCAAAGTTGCTTTGAAATATTGCCATTTGTTGACGTCGAAAATTCGCTTTTCCATTCTGGCACGCGTAGGAATCGACCTCCCTCCTCGTCAATCGCTGATTGCAGTTAGTTAACAGTTTTTCTTAAAGGTAACCGAACGCCTTAGAAAGTTACTTAAACGAGTTTAATAATTAAGATTTTCATTTAAAAAAGCGTAAGATTTTCATTTAAAAAAGCGTTTTGCATCCTCAAGTTGTAGTGTGCTGTGAGCCGGCTTCTCATGTGAGTTTCTTTTTTTTTTCAGGTCGAAGGGGTTATCTTTCCAGCCCACAGAGTTGTTCTAGCTGCTCGTAGCGAATATTTTCGGTCAGTTTTTTTTTGTGCTTCAATTTTCTGTTATGTTTTTCATTCTCTTAAGGATATTGGGATTCTAGTTGCCTTTTAAAATGTTTGTTTGCTTCTTTTTTTTTATGGTTGTTATTTCAAGTTGGTCCTGACCTCAACTTTCTCACCGTGGTTCTTTGAGAAACCGATCGTTGCCTGTTTGCTTTGGAACGAATCATTGTCTTCTCGTGGGTTGGGGGTTCGATTCTGAGCTGGAAGTGTGTGCGTTACACCAAGGCAACTTTGATTGACAATGGTGCTCGCGAATTATACCGCACATAAATTTTCTGGTGTTTCAAGGCGAAAACAGGCAATCGATCAGGCTTGCTCTGAAAAGCGCAAATGCGACTTTTTTTTCCTATGATGCTGTATTCTCCAGCTGTGGTCGCTTGATTTCTTCGACTGCCCATTTTCTCCCTCTCTTCCAGAGGGCCGTTCGTGGGTACGGACCTGTTATTAGGTAAATGCGATTTTTTGCCGTAGACGGATCCTAAATTTTTAAAAATTGTTGTTCCTGCAATGAGAGATGGCTGCAGAACTAAGCTTCTGGAAGTCCGTTTGTATTCTTAATTGAATGCGCTGATTGGTAATCATTGTTCTTCGAACACAAATCTCGTTTTCGCAACTAACTAAATACGGAATTAAATTTCTGAAGGAGTCATACATCCCGAACTTACCGATGATCATCCTTGTAGTGAAGTGCTAGGCACAGCTCACTGGAGGTATGGTGTTAATGGTGTTTGCTTGCAGGGCATTGCTTTTCAATGGAATGCGAGAGACGAGAGATAGCGAAGTGGAGTTGGTTGACACTCCGGTCAATGGATTTAGAATGTTACTTAAGTAAGTCGTAGAATTCTTTTTCCATAATATATAGGTGAACTTCATATTCGACGAATACTGCATTTGGTTGCGGCCAGCAAGTGATGTTCGTGGTCAACAGTGACTTGGTTTTTGCTGTCTGTCGTTTTCTTTTTTCTTCTTTTGCCTTTTCTACTGGTCAAGATTTTTATATCCAGTGTAGCAGATCCAATATGAGGCATAAGAGGAGATATATATTCAGATTTATAAGTAAAGTGTTTTTCTTAAAACGCACGCACCTCGTAAAGTGGAACTTGTTTGCGCCTTTATGAGCAATTCTGGGCATATTCCGGGAGCATTCGATGATCTTGGATTATGAATGGAGTTGAATCAAAGAGTTGCCTTCAGCTCAGAATAATTTAAAGAGTGAATCGTTTGTTTTAGGTACATTTACACGGGGAAGTTATCGCTGAGTTCATTGAAAGAGGAACTAGTGCTTGACATACTCGGTCTTGCTCACAAATATGGATTCAGCGAACTCGAGCTGAGCATTTCGGAATATTTTAAGGTACACCTGCGCTTACAGCTTTTTTTCCGTTTCCATCGTTTTGCGTTGTATGACTCGTTAAATAACGAATGGGAGGCGGTTTCTCACACGACCGTCATCTGTTGGAATAGCTTGTCCGATGTCGATCAGGGGGAACTTCTCTTTGGCATCCCTTGTATGTGGATTTGAATCCATTTTCTGTGTTATCCACGTTTGTGATTTTGGAGCTTTTTTTGGTGCGTTTCCTCTTCTTGGCAAATCGCTAATCACTGTTTTCATAACAGCATTGCATCTACGCACGAGCCGTACATCGACGACTTATTTTTGTTTTAAAAATTAATTTCAGAAATTTCATTAAGTTTTTGTTGACTTTGCCAAGCGGTTTTGCATTTTATTAAGAGATCTAAGACGGACGACGGATTCCTTGTGAAATCATGCAAAGAGAAATTTTTTGTAACTTTTGTTCACTTTTGAGTTGCTAAAGTATCGTAAAGAAAGCTGCAGGCAATTTTGAATGTGCGTAATATGTGCACGATTTATGATGCTGCACATCTCTACTCTCTTCGCTCTCTGTCGGAAGTTTGCCTCAATTTTGCAGATAAACATGCAAGCGATATACTCTTAACTCAGGTAAGTCGCGTATTGTCACTGTATTCAACATTTTCGATATTGCGTTGAAGTTAGGTTTTAATCATATCACAGCGCAGACTAACTTACTACTGAGTGTCCTCCCTTCCTTCCTCCCCCCCTCCCCCACCCTCACTTTTTTTTGGGAACGAGACAGTGGATGGTGATGGTGGTTGTAAGTCACGAGACTGAGCAACTTACTCAGAAATAATTTGGTGTTAAACTCAACTATGCATCGCAGGCCCAAAATGGGGTTCTATCAAGCCGTACACAACTGGATTTTCAATCTTTGCGCAACGCAGTATTCAGGGTTCGTAGCACTAGTAACTCTCATGTGTAGACATCAGTTAGCATGTGTCAGTGTCTCACAAAGTTTGAAGTGGGGACGCTGCTTTCTTTTAAAAATGAGTTCTTTCATCGCGCTACGAGGAAGGGAGGACGTGAGGAAAGGGGGGGGGGGGGGGGGGAGAAAAAGGGGGGGGGGGGGGGGGGTAGGAGAAGTGCGGAATACACAAATAGACAATTTATTATAATACTGAGTTCCAGTCCTCTATACTTATTTGAAGTTTATCCGACTTTGTTTGAAAAGATTTACTACCATCAATTTATATTAGCTCTTTAATCAAGCGCACCATGCATTTGTTTAGTTTACTCTTCTTTTTTTGAACCCGAGATTGTGTATTTTGACGTCTGGTTTATTAGAGGGAATTTTTCGCGATACTTTCGAGGAGTTCATCATGTTGGACTGTGTTTTGTGAAATGACATATTGCATTTGGTATGCATGGTCGATTGGATCAGTTCTCCATGCGCAAGGTCGGAGTTTCACCAGGCTCTTAGCCGGCCCGTACTCGGAATTCCGATCGTGGGAGAATTGCGAGAATGACTGAAGTTTCCCAGCAGTTGCAAGGAAAATGTATCTATTTTGTATGGTCGGAGGTGAGCAGGGGGTGTGCTAATCAACCTTCACGGCCCAATGGACGAAGGAATTTGGTAGGGCAAATTACTGCAAGCCTCACCAATAAACTTGATTCGATTCTTGAGTTGGGACAAGAGTTCCTTTTATTTCTTCACGCTTTGTCCTCTGTCAGCCGGACTTTTCGAAGAGGGCCGTTAAATTAAGCATGATTCTCCTCGATTCTCATTTGAATAGCCGTCTGAAAGGCAGTGTCTAACCATTTCACTTCAGACATAGACATCACCTTGCACCTCATCGCAGTTAAGAAGATAGGAGGGGGACTGATGAGTCTGCCACGAAACTTTACAATCTGCAAGGTTTGTTTTGAAAACAATAGTTCGCAAAAAAAAGCATTCGAAAATTTAAAAGGGACAATAAAGTATAATTTGAATGGGTGAAATTGACCACCACAAAAATCTTGTGTATTTGAATTTGAGTTGCGTTTTTGGTAAAACAGCGCGAACCGGTTCAGCTAGCAGTAGCAATTTTTTTATTTTTTTTAAGGGCTTCCTGCAGCTGTCGGCAAGTGCTGTTGAACTAATGATACAGCGGGATTCATTGTGCGCTCCCGAAATCGACATATTTAAAGCAGTCAGGGAATGGGTGCGTCAACATCCTGAACAAGTAGGTGCTTATTTCTTTTGTTCAGTAATACAGTGAGTGGACAGTTAGAGATTGCTGGGGTGCAGGGTGGGAAGAGAAGGCGAAGCGTAGAGCGCAGCTAAATAAGTTAGAATCCTGTGCGAAAAGTGTGTTATCGCGATTTGAGTTTTTGTTTGTTTGTTTGTTTCACGCACTTGTTGCCTCCATTTCTATTTTCTTACGAATGCGCATATTTCTGTGGCTCTCGATAATTGTATATGTGGATGTTTGAATCGAAGAAAACGGATGAGTTCAGCAAAGTTTGAGGCGTTTATTTCGAATGCATAACTAGAGGACATTTTATATGCTCTGAATGCTATTATGGTCGGTGCCAAATGAGGCCACGATCGTTGTCGGTTTGGCATCGTTGAATTTCGTGAAGTTTTAGTATAACCAACCTAATGGCTAACTGCTGAGGGGAAATGTTAAGCTGCAACAATGGGCAGCTTTTTTCGTCTTCCCACATATCGCCGTAGTCACAAATCCAAATAGAACTGTTTGAGGATGTGATCGTTAAGTGAAGGAAGGGGATTTTTTCTATGTTCTTGCCAAAGAGAATGATCGAGATGGGACGACGAAAGGTGATCTTAATTTTAAATTTGCTCCCTTGTGGACAGAATCATTTCACTATCGACTGGGTCGGAAAAGTGTGAGAAGGCCAACTGCCGATCGAGTCATTTCGTCGTATAACTGGACTTCCCAAAATTTTTAAACAATCGATAGAGGACTAAAGAGGTTGGGGGAAGGGGAGGGGCGTGGAGTGGTTCTTTTAATTATAGGCTAAGGCCACTATCCCGAATTTCTTGCTCCGGAAAGCAGAAAATTGACCGTCAAGTTTCGGACATGGAAAATCTTTTCAACCAAACCAGGTAAAGGTAGAACGGCCATCTGATTTCATGAATGCTTCTTCCGCTGCCTTCGCTCCTCGTTTTGACGTGTTAGTATTTCAAGGATAGATATGCGTATTTATTTGCATTACGTAACAAAGGAATCTATGGAAATAGCCTATGAGGAAGAAACAAATCGAATAAATAAACTCCCGAAGGGAATAATAAAGTTGGTAAATGAAATATCATAACTAACCTGAAAAATGTTCGGAAATGAAGCGTATCGTAATAGAACAAAATTTCAGGTCGGCAAGGGAAAGTGGAAGTTGTTCTATAAATTTGTAGGTTGAAGAAGCAGACATGATCGTTTCGAAGTTGCGTCTATCTTTGATGAAGTTGGACGATTTGTTAAATGTTGTCCGTCCATCGGGTCTTCTTTCTTCGGACGCAATCCTCGACGCTATCAAAGAACAACAAGAGAAAAAGAGTGTCGAACTCACATATAGAGGATTCCTTCGTATGTCTTTTTGTTTTTTTTCGTGAAAAGAGGCAACGAATGAATGCCATCCAGCCGAATTGTTATTTCTGGACCGAATTGAGTCCAGGTTTTGATGCTTCACTTCAAAGTTATAGCGCTGTAAAGTTATCATTTTGTAGTGCTAGAGCATATTATTGGGGCAGATATTTTGAGAAAGCAGCGGCGGTTGATTCATCGACGTTTGTTCTTAGCGGAAGTACGAAGAACGTTTATCTTAATTGCTGAATGGCAGCCAAACGGCTGTTAGAGAGGGCTCTGAAAATGTTGTTTGTTGTAATATATTGCCCAGTTTTTATTTTTTATATACCTGGGAATCGTACCCTCTCCCCGACGACCATGTCTTCAGATTTTTTTTTTGTTTTTAAAGAAACAGTGGAAAGAAATCGTTAGGAGGTTTGATCTTCTCATCATTTGCACGGAGAGTACAAAGAGAGTTTGTTTTTTTGAAACCAGGTCGATTCACTTGTCGCACATACTTGAAAAGAGATCTTTATTGTTTTTTTGCGCGAAGAACTTGTTTATGTTGGGCAAATAATTGCGAAGCTGACCGTCGAAGTATAAAAATCCCTACTTTTACGCCATATGGGAAATCATAATAGTTTTTCAAAATTGGTAGCCTATCAACCGAAATTTATTTCAGTTCCGAATGTGAACGTAGCAACGACCGCATTGAATGCCGCAGTATTAACTGGCGAAGGTGCGACTGCGCTTTTGAATGGAGATACGAGTCGTTATGATATGGAGCGAGGCTTTACGACACACGTCATATCTGAGAGAAGTCCTGGTATAGTAGTTGAGGTAATATCAGCATGGCCATTCATTTATGCTCGTGTGAATAAATAGCTGATGGAAACGAAATGTTTCTTGAAGGAATTAGAGAATTTACATAATTTTTGTATTTTGCATAAGTAGAGAGAGTTGTTTGCGGTGCCTTGGCATGTATTTTCCGATTATCCGATCATGTGACGGTAGTCTGTCACATGAACGTGTTAAAGGCCAATTTTGGTTTCGTCAAATTGGACGTTTCATTTCATCATTAAAATATTCGGTTGTTGAGGTCGTAGCACATGATATGCTTCAAATATGAGCTTAAAATAATGATATGTCATATCACGAACAGATGAACAGTTATTCGAAAATCAGCCGTGTGCTGTGGTGACTGTTTCATGGCATTGCTATTTTCAACGTGAAGGTCACATTTCTTACATGTATCTGCAATGAGTCGTACCCTATATTTTTTACAAAGAACGGCAAATTGTAATTGTGACAGAAATTCAGGTTCAAAAGCGTCTGCCAACGTTTCACATTGTTTATGGATTGCTTAATTTGAAATTTTTAAGAGGGTTTCCTTGTTCTTCTCTCAAAATTGTGTTATTCACTAAATATCCGACTACTCAGTTGCAATGAGCTGAAACTATCGAATTTATGGCTTCCAGTGTACGGCACAGTTTCCCCTCAGTGCTTTCTCGGGCACGCAGATTGTTTTTTGAATTAATATGGATATGAATTGTTTTATCGCTGAAATTTGAACATGCTTGGGAAATGATTTAAAAATTGGTTTCATTTAAGAAATTAAAGATCTCTTTCACTCTCTTATTATTATATATTTAAAAATATGAGAAGTTTACAAAGTTGCTTTAAGGTTTTTGATATTCATTGTAAAGACTGAACTATACTCAACTTTGTGGCTTATAGTGAAAGTTTCAGTTCGGGCGGCCATTCATAATCAACCATATACGATTGCTTTTATGGGATCGTGACCAAAGATCTTATCATTACTACATTGAGGTTAGATTTTTCTCTTTTTTTAATGGCTTCTTTGTGTGGCATTATGAGCGCCCTCTAACTTCTTGTTCTTCCTCATCACCACTCGTTCCTCCCTCCCCTCTCCCGCCCTTATCATATTTCCGAACTGTGTTGCAAGTTAAGTTGGTGTCCGAGAAGGAAGAGAAAGTGATCTGGAAAAGTATTAACTCTTAAAGCCGTCTTTTTTTCGTTCCTCTGCTCATTCTTCCCCGTTTTTTTTTTTCCAGGCACCCTGCAACAATCCCTCTCGCGATTTCCCCTCGGATGAAACGCTCTGGGCAGCTCTTATCCGTTCAACGAAATGATCAATTCTTTTGAGCTGGGCATAGATCGCAAGATTCAGCAGAGGTACTTCCTTCGATGAACGTTAAGATCGGAAGGCATTTCATAATAACATGAATGGTGCTACACAAAGTACGGCTAAAGAATAACTCCTTTCTGCCACTTTGCGAAATTTGTGGGATCGTTTTTGAGGGGTAGGGGTGCGGTTCTTTTTTAAGTTAAAGTTTTCATTCTTATATGCCAGCAGGTGCTAATTTTCTATCACATCCTTTTTAACTTAAGATTTTTTGCAGTTGGTGATGGCTTCACAAGTCACAACGTTTTGAAATGAAATGTTTTGTTACCATCGAAGTGCCTAGCTGTTGTCGATGTTTTGAAATTTGCTTTGTGGTTGAGCAGATATTTCGTTTAGAGGTCAGCTGCCTCGCCCACATCATTCAGTTTCTGGATTTCGTTGTCTGATTACCTTCGAGATCCATCAATTTATAACTGTCCTCGTTGAAATTTCTTTCCTCTGTTTCCGTTTTTCGGACCGTCTGCGACTTCCACTCAAAGTCGGCTTTGTCTTTCGAGCTGTTCTTTCCCTCAAAGTCGGCTTTGTCTTTCGAGCTGTTCTTTCTCTCCATAGCTGCCCACCAATTAGGGATGGTTGTGGAGTTAATGAGCTGATAACTGATGGTTTATGCGCACTTCAGGTGAGCATGGACAAAGAAGATTGGGTACGTGTTGTCGATCACACCAAATATCTTTGTCGTTCCAAACAACTTCTGTACTTCTCGCCACGCGTTGTTAAGTTAGTGTTTTGTTATTTAGAATGAGTGGACGCAGGTTTTACGTGCACAACTGATGCATTTTAATCTGAACGTTTGAAATGAAATACATGGGTAGGTTTTTTCAGACTTCCACCTCAGTTTTTTTTCACTTTGATATCACTGGCTGTAACGTGGGCTGAGGCACATTAAACAGAATGAAACAAGGATTTGAGATTTCGTCTGATATGAGGAGTTCGTCCCGCGCATGATCGTCGAAAAGGCAGAGCACAGGTGTCGCTACGTCACTGTTATGGAAAGACGAAAAAGAAATACAGCTTGAATTATCTTAAAAGAGCCTAATAATACTGCAGAATGAATGCGCCTGTACATAGCTGTTCCTGCTTGTCAGTTTTACCAGCGCCGTTGGTCCCGCTTATCGCATGTTTTCCATTATTCGTCAGCGAGCAGAAACGTTTGATTTTCGTTGTTTTGAGTCAACTTTTATTTAAGCGCACCAACTGGGTAACGGGGGCTCATGCCGCTTCGTTACAATTATTCACACTGCATTATAGTTGTAGCAGTGGCTTTAATTCCAGATTTGTACGCATTGTTGGTACGCACAACTCAGTGAACAGCTCTTTCCATCTTGTGAGTATGGAAGCGATGTATACTACTGAGCCGTTTAACATTGATCCTGCCACCACACTTCTCAGTAATTTTTTTCAACTGTTCAGTTTATTTATTGTGTTCAGTTTGTTTCGTTTTATTTTTTCGAATGCTGTTTTTTCAAAGTTATTTGTAAATATACGCCGTTTTATTAAGAGTTACATCGAGCGGAATCCTCTTGAGCCTTCATGAGAAATGCGCTATTTAGAGGTCTAGAAGCAGTGAGGTAATGGGGTATCGAAAATTTGCATCTCCTCGTCCACTCTTCACATCCCCTACCCCTGCTGCCTACGCCGACGCATTTTTCCCATAGTACACATAGCTTTGTTTTTTTTTAAATCGTTCTTTGTTGAATGGTGTGGTGCGTCTAGTGACTTTTTGAGGGAACAGAAAAATGTGGAACTGCCACTTTTATAGGATTGGTTTCCTTCGTTCTTGATTTCGGTATTACTTAGAATGGGGTCATTAGTGTACAGCACGGAGCTAAAAGGATGCGAGAGATCGGCACAGTGTGACGTATTCATTTACAAGGTTGAGGTGCAATGTTTTTTAGCGGCAAAATAGATTAACTTCAAGTAAGAGTAAAGTGCTATTTCTCTTAGTGTATCGTGTACAGTGATGTTTGTTTGAAGTTCCTTCGGCGAACGTGGCAACTATAGCGAACAATGCGACAGTGATAGAAGGCGTATCACGAAGTCGAAATGCACTCCTTAACGGAGAGACGAGCAATTACGATTGGGATAACGGGTATACGTGTCATCAACTCGGCTCAGGTGCTATCGTAGTACAACTACCACAGCCTTATCTTGTAGATTCTATAAGGTTTGCAGCAGTACTAATTTTAATGGCTATATTCTTTAGACTCGATACTCTTCCTTGTTCCATTACATTAAATTCTCTACGTGCACTTTTTAAAATATCTTTACATTCCTTTCATTACATTCGATGAGATATTTGTATTCCTTGCTAACTGATCTCTTCAATTTCACTATTTATTCTTTATTAGATGGATGCATTTACTTGTTAGCAGTTAGGAAGATTGCTGCTATGCCAAGCGTGCAGAGTAACTGAAGACTGCACCTTATCCTGCACATTGGGCCTGGTCAAGCTGGGTCGCACCGCAAGTTTTTAAAACGTGCATATCTTCGGCATTGCACTTGACGGAAGTAGCTTCAAAGTTTAAGCTCCAGTTGAATAGTTTCAGTCGCGAACAGAGATTCGGGAAAAATGAAGCCTGTGAAACCGTTTTTTTACAACCTTAAGATAATGTTAAGTGGCGGAGAACTAACGGAGTACTTCTCCACTGTTTGCTCGTTTATCTTGAGCTCAATGGTCGTTAAAGTCTGCATGAGGACAAAAATTCGAAGCGTCCGTGGTAGTCGGTTGAAAAGGTTGACCTACCTTAACGCATTGAGAGAAGGGAATTCCTCTATCTGCTTTTCAGTCTTGCAGAAAAAGGGAATTCATCCTCTCTTCCTCCCCCCCTTCCCCTACTTCCTCTTCTGTTTACCTCAACGCTAGACATTACATTAGTTCCTATTCAGGATTCGAGCTTCATTCATCGAATATGGGCCAGGTTTTGTTGATCTTCGTAGTACGTAGATGTTTTCATTTATTTATGAAGTTTTGTACTTGATTATATGAGGCGTATGTGTCGAGCCAAGGATTTGGGCGAAGATCACAGGCACATTAGAGGGTGCCTATTCAGTGTCTCCGGCGCACAGTATACAACCACTGTCATTAAGAAACTTGGCGTGCATAATCGCTAATGCTGACAGAGTACTTCTCCTGTCGTCTTCCTTCCCCTCCCCCCCCCCGCTTTAGCGGGCAACATTTGGGAACTTCTTTTGAATTCTGAATGAACAGTAATGACGCATTGAAAAAAATGATCAACGAGGGTAAATCAAGGAAATAGTTGATCCCAAATCCAGTGTACGGTGCGGCAAGTTGGTCTCATACGACGTAGAATGTAAAATGTTATGGGTAACTGGCGCATAAAGTGACGTTTAGTGGATGAATTTCTTAGTGAGAGAAATTTTGAAAAAAAACGAGCGCAAAAGTTTTTGATAAAATGGGCACCATCAGCGAGCGGTTCTGATCTCGTGAAGAATATCTTTCGGCCTGTGCTATTTTATAGTATGCATTATTTTATAGTAGCTACATGGTCGCGGGTCGGGTAGAATTGTTTGTACACAGCTAAGCTTTTTTCATTCAGTTCTGGAACCTGTATAAACAACTTTAGCTAGTATTTCGAGAAGCAGCTATCGTGCAAACCCCTTAACGTTCTTTCCAGTTTTCCTTCGCTTCTTTTTTTAATGCATGGAAGCGGAATATCATGTGTGGATGTTTTGTTTTTCATTGCTAGACGAGTTTTGCCTCTACGAAAAAGCAGAAAAAACATCCGTTGTCAATATATATCTCTCGACCACTCCCATTGAAAGATTTATGTTTCAGTTGTTTTTTTTAAATAGTTTTAAGACAAAGACGGAAGAACTTTTATAGGCTGTTGCTTTGGGACTGTGATGACCGGCACTATTCCTACTACATAGAGGTATCATGTGATCAGAGCTCGTGGACAAGAGTTGCGGACCGTACCCAGGAACAGTGCAAGTATGTGCCTGTTTATTGCATTTGCAATTAGTTAACAAATACAGAATCGTACAACGGAAAGTATTAATGATGACATTAAGGGTATTATTCATTAGCTTGCTCGAGTTTCCAATTGAGTAGCTTGAGGCAAAAGTTGTGGACGCCGGGGGAGGTTACGAAAGGAGGGGTGGGGGTGGGGGGAGATGAGTTCCAAATTGAAGAGCGTTGCGTTGTTTGCGAAAGGAGAATGAGACGTTGTTTTTTTTTTTTAAATTTCCTGCTTAAACAATAAATCACTATTTGAATTTTCATTGGATAACGTCGCTCTCTTATTTATGCGCAAACGTAGTTATTTGGCACGATTTCGACGTCACTCGTCGAGCCTTTGAAGTGAGCGTTTACTATGCACACATAATTGATTTCGAAAAAAAGAGCAGCTGAAAAATTGAATAGGAATATTCATTTATTCGCGTTTTTTTTGATGAAGTGTGACAATGTAAGAACAAAAGGCTGTGCCATGAAACCCGTAAAATAAGCCCCTGATATGTAGTGTTCGTAAAATTGAATAACGGCTTATATTATAGGGAGCTTACAAGTTTCCTTACTTGCAGATAGGCGTATTTTAATGATTTTAAATTACTGTGTTTCCTTAGTGGGAATCACTCGAAGGTGAAAGATTTTTAGGTCTCCTAATCCGTAGAATCGAGATATTGCGGTATTTAATAAAGAGGAATTATGTTTGATGTTGCAGTTACCTATTCGCTACCGATATTCTATCGAATTCGTGCATGTGTTGATTTTTTCCTCCTGTTTCCTTTAGCTATAACCGCTTCGTCCTTATTATGTGAATTATGTAAATTGCGCCAGCTGCTCAGCTGACTGCTTTAACGTAGCCAGCATTTGGCCACTTCCTCTGGAGTGTAGTCATATCTTACCGGTATTCTCACTTGAATGTATGAGTGAAATTAAGGGCGTGGCAGATTCTGCGCTTCGAGCGGCAGCCTGTTGTGTTTATTCGGATCGTGGGAACGCATAATTCAGGTTTCTTGCATTTCTCCTTTCGCATTACTTTTAATCATTTGTTTCTTTGTATTATGCACCAAAAGACGATTTGCTAAAATGGCAAGAAAGTGAAGCGTGCAGTGGAGTGAGTAATAGGGATGAGATTGACTGAAGAGATCAAGTGGATATACGCCCGAGCAGCTCAAGTAGGTAATTGTCTCTTTTTTTTTTAATTTTTACTTTTTCTCATTGTTTATGGGGCTTTTCAGCTTTCCTCGAAATCACGCTACAACTAATGACCGCCGTCTACCAACTGGGAGGGGAATGGCATATTATGCCCACTGGTGTCCTCCGTTTACGTAGCTGGTATGAATAACAGCAGTACCGCTGATTCCGGGATACTGATGTGAAAAATGCTCTAAATGTAAACATTTCAGCGAACGAAGTATTCCATTGTGTTCACTTTGAATGTCCGGCACAGCGTGCTTCCCTCTCTCCTTTCGAAGGGTCCACTGCGTCGACTTCAAGAGCTGCATCGACGAGTGAAGTCGTAGTACACGGCGAGTTGGCGGGCGCAAATGCAGATAGGGTGGATCCATCTTTGGGTCAGCAAGCTAACTAAACGGACTCAACAGGAATAGGTTAGTGAATGAATCAGTGTTGCTATTTGTCATTGAGCATGTTTGAGAAGTGGCTCTGTGCCTGATGGCAGAGTTGATGCATACTGCAACTAAAAATTTTATTGACGGCCAGTCGCGATTTTTTCTGCAACAGAAGTATTCAATTGTTTTTTTTTGCAATGTTAGTGCACTTTAAATATTTGCCAGCAGAAGGCAACTTTGGACCTTGGTCTGTAACTCGCCCGCCTTTCGAGACGGCACCAATTCATTCCTCAGTTGCCTGTTTTTTTTTTTTTGTTTTGCAGCAACGTTTTAGTTTCGATGTTCTTACAGATCAGATGTCTTTGTTTTCAAAAGATCTTAAAATCTCAGTTTTAGAGAGGGGCAGAGGAGAGGGGGGAAGGGAGATGCGGGTGGGAAAATATATTTTAGCATCTCAGTGTTTACAAGTCTTGGAGTGAGAGCTGCAAAAGTAACAAGAACGCTTTTCTTCCGGTCCTTGACTGGCAAATTATTGGAGAAATAACTTCTCCGTTTTCAACTTTTCGAACATGATGAAATTGGAATCCGGGTTCACCACCCACGTTTCCATTACCAGTTTTATAACCACCTCATCGCATTATAGAACTAGAAGGTAGCTGTTAAAATTTAGTGGATTTTGTGCCTCTTCCATTAGCTGACCGTCAGACTGTTAAAAATTTAGCGTGCAAAACTTTGAAGTTTGCCGTACAATGCAGCTTGCAATACGAACTTGGTGAGAATAGCAAAGTCTGGATTATAAGGCAGTTGACGTCCTGTAGCGTTTATTGTTAATTTTATTAGCAATTATTGATTAGGTCTAAAAATGATCAGAAAATCTGTGCGGCCCTCAACGCCAAAAATGCTTCTCGGGGAATTGTTGATCGGGCACTTACCCCCTCCTTCCTTCGCGGAGAACTCGTGGACGAAAACAGCTCAGCTTTTGCGAGGCGATGGTTTTGCATGGCTCCATTTGAACCACTTCATGAATCTGATACTTTTGGCAACTCATTCACGGCAAAGATCGTTAAAAAGAGGAGGCATATAATTTTTCGGCCACTCATAAAAAGTGTAGTCAACCCATTACGGTGTTTTTTCTTAATATCTTATTATTTATTTTTTTTAAACATTTCGTCATGCAGTCGGTGATTTGTGATCAAAAAGGGAAAACGATATGGTCACATGAATGAGAGTCACAAAACGATGTTTGTCAGCGGCCTGTAAAGACAGTTAATTCCATCGCTGAAAGCGATATCAGAAATTACTGGATACGAAAAGACTCACGGAGTTGCTCGCATAATGATCACCAACAAAATACCCTTAGAAAGGAATAAGGTCTGCTTCTTATAAATAGTTTTAATGTGGACCGTTTTGGTACTTTATCGTATTTAGTTGGTTATTGTCCGAGCGAAAGACTCATCATTGCATTTTCGCACTTATTTAATCGTGGTTCTTGATGATCATTTTTTTATTTTTAGGTTATATCTTGCTTCGGCAGCCGTTATCAGGCGTTATCATGCTTTCACTAACAGACAAACAATCAATTTTTGACTAAGAGAAGCTTCTTTTACGCTTCTTAGCTGAATTCCTAGCAAACAGTTGTAAGGCTTCGCTACCGTGTATTTCTTGTTTTGTTAAAGTGGCATCATTAGAATATTTTCAGGTGTTGAGATACGAAAGCCGACGTGACTAATGTGATGAGTCATTATGCTTCGCTTGATAGTGTGTCTTCCAAAAAAAAAGTTACGTTTAGCGCATCGCTCTTGATCTGTCTAACTTACCAAACAATCAGAGTCACCAAAATTCAATTGTTTTTTCTGTTCTTTTTTTGTGCTATATAGTTTTGCTTCACAGCTTTTCACGCCTACGGCATAAATTTTGCAAGTATTATCTCCTTCTCTTTATGGAATGTGAATGGATGCGATCTGTTTGTTAGGAATATTGTTTTAACCGTTATAAATTCATATTTCCATGTTACAAATTGAAAATTTGCTTTTATATTCTGTCATGCAGTGATTGATAGGGATGGGAATGCAAGCGAAAGAAGGTTGGTGATCGAATGTAGGGATCAGCAACTCGTGAAAACAATTTGGGAAATAAATCGTTTTTTTTTTTCGAGAAATTTTTAGGCGGCGGTTTATCCTTTCCGACTACAGTTGCTCGGCAGTCATTTGAAATTTCATTCGTTCATTACTTGTTTTCTTCCGTTTTAAAAAATTTTTAAAATGAAGGCAAAAAATTTTTTGAAAATGAAGACATAAATATCTTACTTTCCCTTTCTTCCCCTCCATCCAAAGAAAATATAGATGTTTTGCTTTGCTTCGCTGACCATTAACAGGACACATATATGCACATGTGTGCATTTGTTGGCCCTTTCTCTTGCGATCATCGAACTGACCGAGGATTGTTTTGAGCATTGCGATATTTTCTTTAGCTTGTGGTATATGGCGGTGTTGTTGTTCCTGGCAAGGCAAGCGCGTCGATGAGGCCGAAAACATTATGGTGAGTTGTGGGGGGCGGGGAGGGGGAGGGAGGGTTGATAAGGAAAGGTGTATCAATTTTGCACCTTCAACACTGCGCATGCAAAATGAGTCAATTTCATTTATCATTTTAAAGAATAGGGGATCCTTCGCGCACGCATTCTCTCTCAGTTCTGATTCCCCTCGCTCATAATTTGTACCACTTTAGTGTTGTACGGAACGTTCCAGTGTTGTTGTTGAGGACTGCATCATTTTAATTTTGTCATGGAAAACTGTTAGTTACGAATTGACTGCTTCGTAGGTGCCGACCGTATGTGCGTCGGGTTATTCAGTTTAATAAAAAGGTGTGCAGACGGAGTGACAGTGCAGTGCAGAACGCTAGCATGCTTATGATTATTGAAGAGAAAGGGGCTGTTAATACAGCTGTCGAAAGGAAGAACTGTTTAACATTGGATATGGAAAAGGCTTCAGGAATCTTTACAGTAAGGATGTTTTAGTTTATTAGTGCTTGGTAATACTTGAAATTCCAGGCGTAATGTTGTTGCAAAAACAAATTTTCATCTGAATAACGAAAAGAACTTGCCCTGGTCGGTTGAGACGGCGATGTTTAAAACCGCAACCCCTCCCCGACCATAGCGTTACGTCAACGTTTCACAATCAGTAGTGGGGTGCATGAGAATGGCAAAGAACTGGTCATAGCCGATTGTTCCGTTGTTTTTGTAATTTACGCCAGGAACCAAATTTTAAGTGGGCCCACCAGCCGTCAGAGTTATGCGTAGCAAAAGGCACTAAAGATCTTTTGTGTAATTGAACTGGGCCGGCGAAAGAAAAAACGTAAAAGCTCATCCGCAGTCTTCCATCGTGATAGGTACGATTGTAGGGCTCATACCAGTGCTATCCTCCCCTGGAAGCAAGGTCTCTATCACACTGCCTACGTACTATCCATACTAGCAATGCGACTAACCATAAATAGTAATTTCGTAACTTGCATTGTAGTAACGGAATTTGATGGCCTACATGTCGTCGAATTCCATTACGAATACGAGTAGGCACACTGAAATGCATAAGGATTATTCTTTCATATGCACCAGGCAGTACCTGATTGAAACGGACTGTCAACGCCGGAGCGGTCGCTCTTAGGGGTACAATTTCAAATTTTGAGGGGTGGCATTCAGTTTCCTGACGAGTAGTAGGACTTTCTCGCTAACGTGCAGTATCACATTCTATAAACGTACAGCCGCAATCACCGAAAATCTGACAAGCAAACGATATAAGCCAGAATCAGGGTTGGAAGCCGTGGGGAAGGGAGGGAGGAAGGGGAACAAAGGCAAATGGCAGTCGGCTGGCTTCGAAAGGGAAGATGAGCCCTCACTAAGGTTCGCACTGAATCGTCTCTTCTTAAATTCTTTGGCGGGCCACACCAGACCGTTAACGGACAATCCTCATCTTCGGATACCCTTGTGCAGCTCCGAAAGGTTTGAGACACCAATTGAATGAACGACACATTCGCCCAAGGCAGTTCTGGCGAGCGGATAAGAAGAAATTTCATCATCCCTTCCCCATGCAGAGCGCGCGAAAGAATTCCCGTCTCGCCGATGCGGCGATGTCATACTTCGAACAGCAGGCAAGCCTTCATGTCTGCTACCAGTCGATGAGCACAACTGCGAGAATGAGTTGGAATCCCACTGGTTGGATTGGAAGAATGCCCCGAGTCGACGCAAGTATCCATTCTCTTCAAGGCACCAGTGCGCCACATTCTGAGTCTTCGTCAAATTACGACTCAACGTCTCCGCCTTCTGAGGACATTTCCAGTGTCGCTCGCGGAACCCCCGCACGTTTGCCGCTTTCCAACGCAGCCAGATTCCCTCCTGGGGCACAGCAAACAAAGCGGTTACTCTCTCCAGCGCAAACCTCCACTGGTCTTGCAGCCAAATTGTAGGCGTATTTATACCCTCATTTCATAGAAATCAAACACTTCGGGAAATGAATAATAATTGAAATTCTTTTCACACTTGTCTACCACAACTAGTCACTCTGGAATATGAACAGCATCTTTCTCGAGCCAAACTGAGAATTGCATAATGCGCGGTGACTTTCTGCCAGCTGCATTTGTGCAAGACTTTACTGGTTTAACAAAAGAACGCTTTATAAGCCAGCATGTATAGGTGCACTTTCTTTTTTTAACCTCTGGTATGATTTGTTTTTGGTATAACCACAATTTTTTTTTGTAGCTTTTCTCGAATACGCATTGGAATATTTTTGCGATCAATGTATGCATAGTCAGACATGCTTAAATTTTAAAGATTGAAATATATTAAACGCTTTGTTTCCCTAGTTAGTATTACCGATGACCGATAATTTGTGGAAGACGCTAAAATTACAGCGGTTTCACTATTTAGACAAGCAGTGGAGAGTTGCGAAGTGAAAAACCTGAAGAGTGGGACAGGATGTTATACGACAAAGGTGATTCCGACCCTAGCCAGTGTTCCATTTATCTCTTTATTCTGCTCATTCGACAATACAACAACTGAAACAAGGGTTAGTCGTCGACCGTAGGGAGAGGTTTCGTTTTGTTTTTAAACTCCCTATGTTCGCCGGCTGGCCTAGCAACCACGTCAGCGGTCAGTTAGCTGAATTCAGGTAAAATCTGCGAGTAGAACCGTACTGCCTCGTCAGTTTTGAAATCGATTATGCAAATTTTCCTCTATGACAAGCATATAAAAGTCCCCACCAACGAACGCATCATCGGTTGGCGTTTTCTGGGTGGCAGGCGGCTGGTTGCTGGATGATATGCGTGGAGAGATGGCGATGTTGAAGGCCGCAGGAGTTTGGAATGATATAGCCGGATTGCGGGCGCAGGAGTTTGGAATGATATAGCCGGATTGCGGGCGCAGGAGTTTGGAATGATATAGCCGGATTGCGGGCAGTGCTGGTTGGCAACGCGGAGAGGAGGAATGACGGTTTCACGAAAATGTGGCAAGGACGTGAGGACGATGCGTACTGGAGGCATGAACTCGTGAATGGCTTCAAGCATGCGGACTTTTTCCTAACGAAGCAGGTAGATTTCGTATCTGTCTGCATAATTTCTTGTTGTAAGTGACGGTTGTAAGCGCTATGGTGCTGGCCGGGCGCTACGGGGGAGAGGAGAGGAGGGGGAAGGATGGGATGCAAGCAAGTGAAATGGGAGATAAAGCTTCAGTGGTGAGATACAGACAAGTGGAAGGTAAAGCATAAGCGGTGAGCGTGTGCGGAACGAAGCAAAGGTTTTGGACTGCGTGTGGAAGTGAATCTGACACGGATGAAGGGTTGTCAGAAGTGGTCTCCTCTAAGGATGAAATATTTAGATTAGCTAGTTTTCAAAGGTGCGAATTTCAGCAGAAGTGTCTCTGATCCAGCGATCCGGCGACGAACTGCAAGCGGATCGAATCGGCGACGGAAATTCCAGCAGCGGCGAAACAATCTCATGAAATTTATTTTTTTGCAGGGTTAGTCGGATCTCATTAGTCCCATTAGTCGGATCTCGGATCTCAGTCCCATTAGTCGGATCTCGTGTCGTGAAATTCACAGGTGAGTCCTAAGGGGCGGGGTGTTTGTTAATTGAGTCCTAACTAAAGTGCACGATTAAAACTGCCGGGTTTGCCATGCGTTCAGTAATCCATCGCATGAACGATCAACCAAGTATTTCACAAAGAGAAGAGAAAGGATTTGAACGAATGATGAAGTTACATGATGAAATCGGAAGATCGACGATTGTTCCCGTGTTACCGGAAAACTCGATTCCTTTCCACCTCCTTGCTTCAACTTAAGATGGGAGCAATAGCATGCTGTGTACTGAATGGAACGAGACCACCGCATAAGAAAGGTGATGCCTCTCTCCAATTCTTTACTACTATATTGTTTTCGCAAGGTTGTTCATTTTTAGCTGTAACCGATTGTTTGACATTTTCAATGGGTTTTTGAGACTGTCGGTTTATTTTTATGGAAGTTTGTCGTGAATTTTTAATGTCTGCGCATTTGTTGCCATCTACGCTCTATTTTACTCAGGCGGTCGGCTTAACTTTGTCGTTGATCGATAACGCCGTACGGCCATCTTCATTCGATTGTTCAAGTGCTTTCGGGCTCTCTCATCTCAGCCAACACTGAGCCCCAATATTATCGTTGTTTGTTTCACACAGAAACGTTTACTCGTTATGCTAATTGTGATTAACGTGTTCTATCCTCGCGTTCATGACATCTACTTCGCGAAGTTGTTGCTTACCAGTTTTGAGGACGAGAAAAAGAAACGGGGAAAAAGCTGCGGATCTTCATGAGTGAAGGAATCGTGGTAATACTGTACATAATAAATTACATCGGCTTGTCGAGTCGTAGAGATCTAATGGATCTTATGGGTCGGAGTGAAACGTCCTTTTATAACAACGAAGACTCGACGTGCAGCACATGTGATAGAACACGGCATTTTTCTATGCATGTGCACTTTCTCAATTTGTACATAATAAATTACATCGGCTTGTCGAGTCGTAGAGATCTAATGGATCTTATGGGTCGGAGTGAAACGTCCTTTTATAACAACGAAGACTCGACGTGCAGCACATGTGATAGAACACGGCATTTTTCTATGCATGTGCACTTTCTCAATTTTGTTGCACGAGGCGTTCATACTCGATGTTTTGACACTGGCAATTTGATATAGCTTGGAAAATTTTTCAAGTTTTCAATTTCTTGACTTTCCAAGTTATTGGATTTGTCAAATTGTTTGAGTGATTATTAAATATGCTTAAGTTTCAAGAAATGAACACGGCGTATGTGTTGGAATAGAATATATAAAACAAGCGGAGGAATAAAAACGAAAGAACATGATAAGGAATTTTAAAAAAAAGAGTAGAAGAGGAAGTAATGGCCAACAAAATGCAAAACGGCGAGCTCAGCAAAAGTTTGAACAGTTTGCTGACAAAAACAACTCATAACCGAATGGAGCACGAAATGTACACCGATGAAAAATCCCGAACAAATTACGGACTAAATAGCATGACACAGCAGGCGACTGCTTTCCTCAATACACCGTTGCCTTTGAGTTGAATAGTAATGTGCTGTGATGTCAAGATGTCGTGCCGAGAAACAATGTGAACCTAAGAGAAAGTTTCTCGATTAAATGATGTGCATATCTTGAAATGAAATCTACTCTGTATTATGATTGTATCTGACTATATCTCGTTGTATTACCTCTGTACTTTCGCACAGGTAGTCTTTACCTGTCGACTAAATGATTCGATTCGATTCGAAAAAAAAAATAAAATAAACGAAAACAAGGAGGGATATGCTCAGAGTGTATGGGAGATTACGAGTTAGTTTTAACTGAATGAGACGAGCCTGCTAGTCACTAGCTGCAAAGGTGATACTCTACCAAGTCTCATTTTGAAACAAGAGAATGTTGATGCATTCATAACCTTGGCGGAAATTGAATTCCAATGGTTAATTTAACGGTTTGCAAAAGAGTTAGGTCAGGCTTGTCTTCACGATTGTCCTCATTTGTTTCCCGTTCAATTTACCATATACGTATTTCATATCTTCATATTCTGTTCATTTCCTTTATCGTTTCATAATTACCATCCGTTTTTTGCGCATCATGTATTTCATTTGCCTTATGCTAAACTTTACTTACTTTGATTCTGATACGCATACGTGCAAACGTATCTCCCAAATCTTTGAAAGAATGAACGAACAGTCTTTGTTCACATGAATAAAGAAACATGCACATGACGGTGAGATGTATAGCAAGATGGTATCGATATAAATGCAACTGTTCAAACATGCCTTTTTTAGTTAAGCGTTTACATGAAGCGCCTATTTAGTTAAATGGAGCAAAACCAATCAGCAAAGAACAGTGAGTTTTTGGGACTCAGAGACAACAAGGAGAAATCGGCATGAAGCCCAAAGTAAAGGGGTGGGGGAGGCTTTCTTCCCTAATCAGGCGCAACCATTTACTTTGCTCTTTGGCCATTAGAAAGACAAAAGGTTTACGCGTTTTCACACGGTATTTTGCAGCGTAGAGAAGCCGCATCTGTTAGAAATAGTAATTTTATGAAACAGTCTTGAGAATTGAGAAGGCAGGCCGCCGAAGCAAAGTGGAAATTTCGTTTGCCAAAGTCTCGCCATGAACTTCTGAAAGCGATGCCAGAAAATCAAATTCGTGGGATTCGCTCCCAGTCTCGGAAAATGTTATGGCGAGAGATGAAAGTGAGTATAAATGATTGCAAATCGATTTTTGGTGAACGTGAACTCCTTGCGATCAGGATTAGACCTGGCGCATGAACAGGGCATCATTTTGACACTTGGCGCATTTGAAGGATCGTGTACGCGCGATCTAGGAGAAGTTGGTGCGATATTCAAAGAGCGGGCTGTCAGTAGACGTTACCGAATGGAATGATTAGAGCAGTGAGAAAAAAAAACCTTCGAGCAAAAAACCATTTACCGGCTGCATTTTACTTTCAGTCATAAAGTGCTTTGTAAATGGTATCCCCATCTGTCTAACGTATGTAAATTTTCTCCCACATGGATTTGTATTTTTGCAAAACAAATTGTAAAGTTCTGCAAACTTTCTGACTGTTAATTTTTTGTGGCTTTCAAAGATTATGCAAATTTCATCGCTAGTCACGTGCGCAAAAGACGCTCGCAAGTGAGGTGACATCAGTGTAGCGAATCAGTTCCTGTGAGGGGAGTGGGTGGTCTCGCATAGCTCACGGCTTAAGCGGGTGAAGACTCATGAGGATAAGTTGGACGTCGGTGACTGAGCTGCTTGAATTCGGAGGAAGAAGAATGGCGTCGGAGCGGTTACTTTGCCGCTAATGTTTAAGCGGGCGATGTTGCCTTCCGAAGGTTTTCTTTTGAGGAGCCTTCTGAAGGGCAGCTTTATTGCGGATCAGCGAGGGAAGAGGAAGTTCGTATTCTTATTCTTCTCTCATTTTCGTTATAGGCGTGTACTCCCTTCACGCGACAAAAGCGTTGGTGCTGATGGGGAGCTCAACATGTGGAAGTAATGTGTACTTTTGAAAGCGAAGACTGAAATCTTCAGAAGCGAATATTTTGTGAGTTCAGAGTAGGATCAGAAAGATGTTTCTTAAGATTTCGCACAGAACACATCGAACGTTTCGTCCTCCCCCATTACCATACTTTGCTCTGATTTTCTTTCCTCTGTGGTCGTACTTATGAATTTGAATATTTCCTGCGTATCTGTTCAAGTTCTAATAGACGACAAAACGGAGGACGTGTTCTCGTCTACGTTTCTGATAAACCTATCTTTTCTACCAGCAGAGGCGCGAATAGAGCGCAGCATATTGATTTGTGCGGAAAACACGTAATATTACATGTATGGCAGCGAAGCCTGAAAGGGCAACACGGAAGTTGATCACGCGTAGAATCGGGCCGCTGAGAACCGCAGAGAAGAATACTGCACTCGGTCGTTACAAGCTAGTTGCGCAGTACCGGCGGCGCGGAATCCAGCGGAATCCACTCGTTATGTCTTGCTAAGAAAGCGCCTTCGATTCCGCTCTATCATTCTGTGAGCCATGAGGAGGGAGGGGGCGGAGTTCGTTTGTGACTGTCCCCCAGTGGTTGTTGACCTCTGGTGATTCGTACGGCTGATGTACTGGTTCGTTCTCACAGACAAGAAATACACAGTCTTGAAGTTGGCAAAAATCAGCAAAAATAAAATAACGGGAGCTGCTTCGTTCATCCTGATTGTTCTAAATATTCGTTTGGTTGTCAAGGAAGCATGCGAAATATAGATTGAGAATGGAGAATGGCGTTGATGAGTTGGCGGCTCGGAATGACAGCAGTTGGATGTCGAAGGAGCGCAATGGGACTATCAAATCAGGCAGATTCTAATTCGCCTTACGGGGATTGATTCTGCGAACCTTGACCGAACCTGTATGCACCTGCAACGCAACTGTCGAACCCCTGCAACGCGTCCCGCCCACCGTGATAGCATGGGAGGTATCCCTACAGTTGCGAAGCTCGTTACAACAAGGTGAAACGTGCAAAACAGTTCAGTTTTTGAAAATAAATGCTAGTAAACGCTGCCTAGTTTGATCGCTTAAACCGTTGACTTGGTTCGTCGTCTCTAATCATATTTTGTTTCTTTTGCCTTTGTATGTTTTTCACTTTATGCGTTTTCGTTATGCATTGATACTACTGTATGGTCGCCATGGAAATTTGATAAAGATGTATTTGTGATCATTTGTTCAGACGAATTTGTATTCTCAAATTCTGATTTTGTTCATTTGCGGTTTTTCGTGTTTGTGTTCTAGTGTATTTTCAGGAGACGTGTTTTCAAGAGATGTTCGTAAGCACTAACGGCGGCGCAATAGCTCAGCGGTAGAGCCCTGCTTCCGGCTGCTCGCCAGAGGATCGCCAGCAGGCTGACCACCAGGCGGTCAAAATTGGTCACAACAATCATGGGAATGAAGAGGCAATGGCCCTAGGTCCCAGTCTTGGTTGCCAGCTGCATCGATGACGGAAATCGGTGAAATTACAGCTGCCTTTGTACCTCTGTATCTTATAACCACTATCAATGAATTTTTTACTTTCATTCTGCTAAATATACTCATATATAAGTCTTTTACACTCAGTGGTGCACACACACGAAAGTGTTTATCATTTGCAATGCAAACGAAAAAAAATGCGACTGTAAATTATGATGGTGGTAACGAATGGTCGGTCAGCGTTTACACCTTCAGATTCCTCATAATTCTCATATTCTGGTGCTATTTGTCATGACGAACCCGGTAATGTTATCTTTGCTAGAGTTGTCCATGAAGAACGCTTCTTGTGTCGTTTGCTGCAACGGCGCCTGGATACGGCGCTAAGTAAGAGCGAGATGGACTAATTTAGTAGAGGGCCATTATAGAGGAATACGAAAGGCCCTTCTCTGCCCTGCCATTTTTGTGAAAATACTAGAACGGCAAGTGTCATGAAGCGATGTCTTCACTCTTTTCCTTTTTTCAGAGCTCCACCTACGAATTACACAAATTTTACAGCTATTTCGCCGCGTATCGATTGTTGAGTTGAAAGTCGGTAAGAGACAGCTAAAAAACATGCAATTCAGACGTATTCATTTGCAGGACCCTCGTGATAATGAGTTTCTTAGAAATTATGCAAAATTTAAGAACGCAAAATCGCATAAGAGGAAAACCTCTGAGCGGTTAGTTGGAAGCGAATGATTAATTGTGCGGAGGAATTCATAAAATTGCTCAAATTTTCGCATATATGATTTTCATTCGGATAACGGCTTTCAGAAATTCGGCAATCATTTATGTCTGCAGAGTATAAGTTAGGCGCTCGCTGATTTGAAGATGTCTGGAGTTGTATCGAGCGTTCCTACTGTTAGCGACACTGGCAGTCGCCTTACCGCCTTCAGCATTTCTGTTACGGTGCCATCTTCCGGAAGGTCGCACTTCCTTAGATACCATTCCACTGTTTACGTTACACCCACCTATGGGCTCAGCTGTTACTGTGTGTAAACAGGTTTCCATTGTACAGATGTCTGGCAGAATGGTACACAAAAAGGCTCATAAGTCTGATTCGGTCGCAGCGCTAACCACTCGTTTCATTTAGGTGGATTGGAATGACAGTATATCTATAGTAGGGCAACGTCAGTCATCCTCGCGTTCATTGATGCCGGAATAGTGGTGTTTCTGGATTTTCCTTGTGTTGAAAATTGTCGCTAAGTCCTCATGCGTCGTATAAGTACGTTATTCAGAGTGCTTCCGAATAAAGACTCAGCTGCTCTATTTTCGTGCTCTTCATACCACCTGTTAGATTCATGCATTTTTTGCATGGACCCACTCAGCTTTTTAGCGTCACGTCTCCAAAAAGTTCAAGATATGGTTTTTTAGCTCCCCTCAGCATGTCGCGGATCCTAAAAGAGTGTTATATTAGCACCTTCCTTTAGTTGAAGGAAATATGCGTGCCATGGTGTGCGCTATGAGTGCTGTTACAAATCTGATGTCGAGTATTTCAAGCGGCAACACTACCGGTACTTTTTTCTAAAGTCAAAATTAAAATTGGTTTGTGTTTCACAATGCCATCACTTCTTTTTGGAGTCAGAATGAAGTGACATGCAGAAGCAAGTTAAACTGTAAATTATACCCAAGCGCATCTCTCCAAGTCTCCATTTCCGGATCTCGTCGGCGCCGCTTCTTTTCAAATACCAAATCATCTATCGCTTATCCCATAAAATGGTTGGCTAATCTCTCGAGTATGCACAAACATATATATCTATAGAAACGCATATTTTTTTATCGCTTTCCTTGGTTGGCTAATCACTGACATATGTATCTGACTTATGAGCATTCCATTATCGATGAGAGTGAGACATCGATTCGAAATATGTTGTTATCGATGAAACGATTAACACAATGTCACTATTTTAGGACTACTTATTCATTCTCGCTGGAATGGGACAAGAAACGTTCGCAAGACATGTTAACGCCGAGACTTTTTAGTGCCTCTCCTGACTTCTGTAAGTCATTCAGTCGAATAATTCATTCCCAAATAACTGCAGCAAGTGCCGAATGCTCATTTATTTAATCGGAAGCGCCCACTCACGTTGGTATTTCCAGATGTTTTAACTCGTCAACATTTGCATAGTATGCTCACCATTGTTGCGCAGCTTTGCTGACAACGTCACTAAATTTGTGACTACTGTTCTTGCTTAGCGATCAATTGTTCACCTAGCGATGAACGTCATCACTAGGTGAGTGATTAATGATGTAAAAAAGCATTTTAGAAAAAAAAAAGGAGACATAGATTTGTTCAAAGACGTTTCTCCTTAGACATGAAGTGGACGTTACCCACTTTACTTTCTATATGGCGTATGATCTTCGATCAGCGATTACCTCTTTTGGAATCGCTGATAACGATATCACGTCAAAACATCATCAAAACAACAATAGCAAAATAGATTGTCACAATGTTACCAAAATACTTTTTGTTTTTATCAATATCAAATATTTTTATCATTACCAAAAACATTCTCAAGATAGATATTAAAACATTATCAAAAATAGGTTTTATTTTAGCCGAACAGAAAACTGTTAAAGACAGTATTTCTTCGCGAACGCTACCACCTTCTAGTGAGGTCGTCGAAGAAGGTCGTTTTTATATTCACTGTTTTGACATCTCGGCTTTCACTCACATGTCTTTTTTTCAAAATGAAAAGGAGCTATATGCCGATGTACAATGAAATCAAAAAATTAGAAAAGATGCAGTATCGCGTCTTCTGCTTTGCTCTTTAGAAGAATATTCCTCTTTAGCTCACAAAATGACTTATGGTAAAACTCATATGTATAAACCGTTGGTTCGGAGTAGAAAATGCACTTAACAGCATTTTGTTGAATTTTTGATTGCACGGTAGGCCATATGCATGTGCTGTTCACTTCAGGTCATGATTTTAACCATTTTGGTTCCAAAGGGAAGCAGAAAGCGAAAGGATTCAGCATGAACAACGCAAGCAAATAATGTGATTCAAAACGCAGCTGCAAGAATAATGTTTTAGAAAATAAAACCACAAATGTTCTCCCGTTAAAAGTTATGAATTCTTCGAATAGTCGAAAACGGCCATAAGCAAGCAGCCGCCAACCTTCTAGTTGCTCAGGGCTCCGCCTACCTTCCAGTCGCTTTGGGCTCCGCCTACCTTCTAGTCGCCTTGGGCTCGGCCCACCTTCTCGTCTCTCTTTGGGCTTCGTCTGCCTTCTAGTTGCTTCGGACTCCGCCTACCTTCTAGTTGCTTTGGGCTCGCATTCATGGAAATTAAGCCAAGAACTTTTGGAAACGCTCATGTTAAGACCGTCATTCCGGATCATTGCTGAAGAAAAAGGCATCATCACAAGAGAGCAAAGAGAAAGAAGACGATAAGATGAAAGCAGAAGAAAACTTCGATGCAAAACATGACGTTAGATAATCATTTCATTTCATACTTTTTTCATTTCTATCGTTCTTCCCATTAAAACAGCACATCGCTATTTATCTGGCTGTTATGGTTATGCGGTATTCCTTCTGTGATTCTGCAAATACGTAAAATGAAAATTCTCAAAGGTAGCAGAAATTGCAAAAATAACCTATCGAAGTGAGGTGGTTGAGGAGAAATGAAATGACCATAGGAAATCATTTCGTTGGATTGTAGGGAAAATTCTTGCGGTGTGGACACGAAGAATTGCCTTGGCGACTGTTGCAGGTACCAATGAACTCTGTTTCTCGCAGGCCGCAAAATCTTTCTTGTTTTCTTTAAAAATTATTATGATTTCTCGATTTTCTAAGGCATTCAAGTAGACTAACTCAATGAAGTACAACGTAAACGAGTCGTTAACTTTATAGAAAGATGAGCTGGTAAGGGAGAGAAGATTCAAGCGGAATCGGAATAAGAAGAAGAAGCACCGTCATGAACGCGCAAAATCCGCTTCCTTTCGATCGAACAGTTATAAAAATAAAAGTTTGTTGCAGCAGCTTAATTACTTATTGCATATGGCTACTTTACCGGCTAATTGTAAGATTATGATATTTTTGACGAACGCATTTTGAATATATTTGTAATCGTCCCTAGCGCTTTTTTTAAACATAAAATGATACGCACTAATTAACGCTTAGCCTATTCTTGCACTGTACATCAGGCGTTTCCGATCCTTTAGACGATGAATTTCCTTCTTTGTTAGGAACTGACTAGAAAGCAATCTTAGTGTTATGCAGTACCAACCGGATGTGGTCAGGAACGATCGGTTAGATGCAGCAGTTTCCAAGCAGTACTTAGAGAATTACACCCGAACTCTGACTACAATAAAAAAGTGAGCACTATTCACTGTGCGTAAATGACTGTCCTCCCAAATCATGCCATTTCTTTACACCAAAACATAACACATTGGGCCATGCGACCATCCCACCAACCGAGTGACTGAATTATTTATGCCAAAATAGTGGCTAGTTTGCCAACAACGAGTCAGTCGAATAGGAAATATCGGAATTTCTTTGCAGCAGTTGTTGGTTGAATGACCACGAAAGCGATAACTAATTAGGCAGATTCAGTAGGAGGACGATTGACTGTGCAATCGACGTATGCATAATGCATAATTAAATATACGAAGCGAAGAGACTGGTGTGCACGAACGAACCAACGGACGAATATCAGCAGTTGTTGGGGTGCTGACATTTAGAACTGAGGTTGTCAGCTTGCGCAAAAGTTTGATCTGAACTCAAGAAAATGGGCTTATGTGAGAATGCGCAAGAAAATATGCATGCATATTTTAACTTAAGAGAAAAATGCTATTTTAACTTAAGAGAAAAATGCATTGACCCGCTAACATAGATCGTCTTTTTGTGGACGCCTCGCGTCGGTGTGGCGCCAGCAGCGGAAAATTTGGGGGCCTTGTTCCGAAGTTTTTGGGATTGCCACATCTTCAAGAATTCTCTTCCTATTTTGGTCCTCAATTTTCTTCATGCGCGACTTTCTCTGTAGAAAGTGGAAAGGCGTCTCGAAATCCCTCGCCATCAACACCACACCATCTCCACAGCATTTAAGCCTATATAAAATGAAATCTCATTTTGTAGATTGATTTTTTACTCACTTATCGTCTTTTATTTAAGTGAACGAAACGAACTTAACAAATGGTCAGTATGAAAATTTGAACCTATCAAGTTTTGCGAGATCGGCTCGCAATCAGCATCTTCATTCTCATCGAAGTGTGGAAGTGAGTATTTAAATGACCACCTCACTTTTAAATGGTGTATTTTTATTATAGCTAGAATGGAAGTTTTCCTACAATTAGTTTAAGAATTCTTTTGCAGGATTTTAAGGTCCCGCTCGATGACCAATTTATGAAATTGGTAGTGTTCACAAACAGACAGCTTGGCATCCAGCTCCCGTTTGCGGTTGTTTCACTGGCGCTTCGAGTGCTTCAGGACCTGAAAGTGACGCCTAGAAACGCCCTTCCCTTGTGAGAAGAGAGTGGAAGTGCGCGCCAGGGGTACGGCACGATATGCGCTTAAGCGACCGATCCATCGAACAATCCGGGTTCACAAACCTCTCTTCCAATATTGAAATTTAATGTGACTCGATCGCTTGCGCAAATCTTCTAAGGATTGGTTTTCCTGGGACCCAGTTAATGAAGTATGCGAACGGATCACTCCGGGTCGACGGATTGGTCTGAACACTAGCCATAGAAGGGGGTTTGCAGGTGTAAACTGTGTCTGCCTAATCCCATAACATCAGCTTTTTTGGTTTTCCCGTTGGAACTGTCTGAAAAAAAAGGACAGAAACGATTTCACGAAAATGCGCGCTGCAAGATGCAGATTCGTCAAGGCGCATGAGGAAGCAATGATGGATCCGTTTGGAAGATCGATGGCGATTCATTAAAATTTTTCTAGGTTTGAAGTCCGTAGTGAAAATATGAGTGCGTGGCCTCGATCTGAGTTCCGATTTTACTCATCAAATAAGCAGGTGTAGCGGACACCCACAACTCGAACTTAACATTTTTATCCAACACCCAAGTTTATTTGACAGTTGAGCTGTGAGCGTACATCTTCGGAGTCCAAAAAGGGGTGAGAATTCAGTTGTTTAAAATGGCCGTTATGGGTGGAAAAACGTTCGCAACCATTTAAGAATGTCGAATCTCCTAGCTCCGATGGCTGTTCTAAAATATATCTTTGCAAGCTTGTTTCCCTCAACATTTCTATTGTTCGAACAGCTTTTTACACAGCAATACTTCAAAGTCCCATTTATATCCTTCTTTTAAAACTAGTGACTATGGAGAAGTTTAAAGTTAATTCAATTGTGAACGGCTTCAACTGGCACGTTAGAAAGGTTGTCATCGGAGGTCACGGGCATCATGACAAATCGAAAATAAGACACGCGCCTCTTCGTAACCCGAGAAGTGTTTCAGACTCGAACAAGTACCGGAAGTCTGGAGGACTGTAATCGTTTGGTAGGTGTAAAACTCTATTTGCGACTTTTCCGTCCCGATGGTGAAATTCAAGAGAGGATTTTCACTGGTGAAATGATAAACATATCAACTGTTCTCGATATGCTCAGATTTCTTCTTCGCAACGTCAAATTACCCTTAACGTTAGTGTCGTGTTCTTGCTTCATCTTAAAGACAACAAACTATGAATATTCCTCGAAATTTTGAAAAATAAAACATTTTTAAAAACTTTAGATAGCAGTCACAGCTGTTAGCGATGAAAAAAAGAAGATGACAGGTCAGAAAAATATCTAAAACTCCAAAAAACATTTTCGAGCATCTAACTGAACGAACCATTAGCTGTACAGTATCACATGGAGCCCGCCCTCGAGGCTACGTTTTAAACCAGCCTCGAGGCGTTCTATTCCAGTTATACGTATCTTAAATGGCAAAGTTTCGTAGCATCCATCGCTTTTGGGCACAGAGCAAAAGTGGAACGTGATCCGGTTCAGTTGTTCAGCCGACGTATGAAAATTGTGAGGTAACACGTTGTCTGCTTAGAAGAAATCGAACGCATTATTTTCCAATGCGAGCGCCTTCTAATGCAATGCAACTTCCAAGCGAACCGCGATACATTTATTTCACACTTTCTTATGTATGCTATTTGCACGGCGGAATTGAATTTTCTTACTATGTTGTAACTGAGTTTGAGCTGTTCGCATTAGCTAGTGATTGTTATTCACCAACATGGCCACAAAAATGTTTCACTTTCTGGGGCGCTTAATAGCACAACAAAACTTTCAGCGAGCACACGTTTGGGCGTTTATTCCTTTTCCGCGACGAGTTCAACGGTGGTCGAATTGATGAGCTGGCCTACAACACATATCGACATATGACACTGGAAGAGATAGAGCCACAAAAAGATGAACACATCTTTATGCTCGATCTTACTGATACGTTTGTCGATAGGCCGTTACCGGATGCACACCGTGGACGATCATGGAATGTTTAAGACGTTATTCCTTATAAGCGCGCCTTTTAGCCTTTACTTTCTTCTTCCAGTAACCACTGATATCGCCCACTTTGGCAAATTGCGAATTCTATATACGCCACCTTTATGAATTCATCTCTTCCTATGCTGAATGTAGTAAGATCGTAGAAGATAACCCAGCAAATCTCGCCCAAATAAATGCACTTCCTGAGAACTGCGAATTACACAGGCTTTACTCCAGTACACAATTCCATCGAAGAGCCGAAAACGCTGTAAACCCTAGAGCTCTTAGGCGTTAAAATCTGGTACGCTACGGTGCAATGGTACGACACACCTTCTTCCATGTCCTCTTTATCATTCAGTTTACTCACAATTTCAGTTTACACTGAGATGTCCTCCCCTCCCCA
>JPKZ01001740.1:366101-381125 GCA_000803305.1 Toxocara canis
GGGGGGGGAAGCGGGAGACAGAGGGGGGGAGGAAGGGTCTGCAAACATGTATGCGATGACCATTCGATTAATACGCCGATCTAATACACAGAAGTGCAGTCTATTCCACCTTTTTGGCACAGCACGATTCTCTACTTCAAACGCTTATTTGACGTATAAGCTGAGACTGCTGTAATCTAATGATGTTTACGTGCAATTAATTTGCGAATTGAATGCACTTTTAAAGCACATTTTCGGTATATGCATTAACCTCATAAATTCCACGCAGTAATTATTCACCTGTGACTGCAATCATCACTAAGATGTGCCATGAATGTTTTCTTTTAGGTGTTCACACATATGTATCAGTTTGCATTTATATGCGCAGTGATGTACGCACAGACTTTGATTTATACGATTTTCGGCACCAGACCTGAACAGACGGCAGATGGCAATAGCCAATAACGCAAGCTGATGAAAAGGACCGACCGACAGCATTCTGACCCAGTCTAATCACCTAATCGCCACTGATGCTGTACTAATCGTCAAAGATCCTATACTGACCGTTGATGCTCCCCGACTGCTTTCTTAGTCATAAAGGCTAAATTTATACAACGCCTCTAGGTGATCTTATCCATCTAAGCTAAGCAAACGATTCATGTCAAACATAAATAGGCAGGCACATCGTCCTCCAATTTTCGATCGATTTGCTCAAAATTGAGGTCGATTTGGTCAAGTAGGTCCTTTCATCAGATGCGTCCGTAATTACGACGGTGAAAGAGATCGCCTCACCTTTGAAATTCACAACTCTGGGAGAGGGAAGAAGGAATTTCAAATGGCCATTTTCACCGAAAGCAATCATAAAATGCAAGGACTACGAAAAATCTCACGTTTGCGCGCATTTTCTCTAGGATCTCTCTAAAAAATTCTCACCCGCAACTTTCAAATCGCCGAAACTACCTTAGCAATCGCAAATTTTGCATCAGTTTTTCCATATGAGATGTACCGAGTATGCGTTACTTTGTGTGTTTCATTTCCCATTTCGTGTGCGTAATTCACAATAAATTATTAGTTTCAAACGCGTGTTTGGACATCGATTGAAATGCTGCCACCTAGGCGATTCTCAGCGTAAACAAGTCAAGCAGATGCATAGTTATTCCTCTTCCTCCCCTCCTCCTCAGAGCCCTCCCTCTGAGCGGAAGGGGGGGGGGGGGGGGAAGTCTACTGCGAAGAAAAGTAAAAGTAAAGAGAGAAAATATGGAATAGCAACTCCATAACAAAATATTTCTTATGCATACCTCTCGGTCGAGATCTATGGAATAGAGACCATGTTCGATGAAACCCATCACTATCTTGTTTTTGTCGATAATTGTCGCACATTGAGCATTTCGAAGTTCACGCAGAGTTATCGAGTCGAAAACTTCCTTCAAATAAACGACCACCCAATTACAAATACTTACAAACACTTCCGAGAAAGCGTAATCACTACAACTCATAACCAATATTGTAACTGAAACAATATTGCCGCCACTAACTTCGGCACTATTCGACAAACTGCAGTCGGCGGTTCAACCTGTAGTGGAGCGACTTGATAAGCTTATAAATCTTACGTCGGAGAATCAGTCACCGGCAACCCACTGCTGGGTTGAACCTCAACTATATTCAGTAATGGCAAAGATAATGCAAATGACGCTACCAAAGAAGACGACGAACAAATGCGGCGAGATGCCATCACCGTCTGCCACAGCCGACAGTTATCAGAATCCCATGCAAAAGGATGTATCACGACAAAGCGACACCCAGACTGTCAAGCCGGACCAAAAGGATCTCGACCACTCAAAGTTACGTTTGAATCCCAGACACATCGTGATATATTCTTACGTTCAATAAAGAGAAAGCGCCCTTCTAAAATGCAGTCTCTCCCATATGCATGTGTGCGACGTGATTATACTATTGCCGAGCTGAATTATGAAAGAATGTTACGTAGGAAAGCCGGATAGGAAAATGAAAAAGTTGGAGTTACACGTTTTGTTGTTAGAGATTTACGAACTGTACAGCTAAAAAAATGACCGTCCCTTGCCCCACCCTTTGCCTGCTCGTAGTATTTCTCCAGCTTCTGTTGCAGATAAGCAGCCGCCTATCAGTACAAACAACAAAGCACCGAATAACCCGGTGCATAAACCCACAAGCAGGAACGTGACGGTGCGAAAAAAGGGCGCAGGCGACAGTTGTACAAAGAAATCAGACCTGCAACACCCAACTTCTAAATAGGGAAAAGGTGAGGAAGCAGTTGCTACGATAACCGGAATGTTTATAAATGCGAGGTCACTAACACATGAGAAACTTCTAGAAATTCGTGACAGAATGAGAGAATAAGAACTTTACTTCTTTGCTCTATGCGAAACGTGGTTTCATAAAAACACCCCGCTGCACCTACTTAATGTAGAGGGCTTTGATATGTTTACCAACTGCCGAGAAAAAATGAAAGGCGGAGGAACTTTAATATGGATAAAACAAAAACACCGGGCGAAACAACTTCACTATACAGTGAAAGCTATCGGCTCCACATATGAACAAGTAGTAGTAAAATTTCAACGAATCATTTTGGTAACATTTTATGGACCGAAAAGAGTCGGGTGGAGAACAAGTTATCAAACTAGGACATAAACCTCGGAAATGAGTGTTCAGCCGCCACCGTCCCCCTATTCATAGGTGATCTAAACTCAAACCCAGAACAAAGACCCTTACTCGACCAGTTAAAAAGCAGAAATCCAAAAAATTATCAGCCTTGTACCACGCGTTATGGCAATCTTCTGGACGTATGCATCGGCTTCGAAAACCCGAGCCAACAAAGCAATACCTCAGTGACATCGCACGCACTTACTTAACTATGCATTAGCGACTATCTACCTATCAAAACCATTATAAAATATAAAAAGAGAAGTCGGAAAGCACCAGATCCACCTCACCATACATGTGGCAGAAACTGGAGAAACTTCAACTCGAAAACATACTGTAGTCAAGTTGAAAAAATCGACAGGCAGCCATACGAACAGGCAATGTTACGAAATTCCCTTCCTGAAGCTTGCAAAATCAACGAAAATATGCATGCAGCCCTGAACGCAGTGGCCCCTGTGGAAGTAAGGTTAAGAAGATGCGACCAACATTTGCCAGCAGAAATTAGAAGGTGGATGTCAGAACGAAATCGGCTTCTTAAGCTGACCTACCAGTACCCGAAAAATGAGGGCCTTAAGACAGACCTTAGAAGAATTAGAAATTTGATAATTGGTCTTCGACGAGAGTTTGAAGGAAGAAAGGCCTCTCGGAAAGTAAGCAAATGCGAAGGGAACCCTGCTAAGCTATGGCGTGTTTTAAAAGCACTTCTGCGAAAACAAAAGAAGAAAAGTCAAACCACAGTTAGCGCTGAAGAACTTAACGATTTCTTTGCGACATCAAAAAACGGTGTGACCCAACACCGAAAAAACTGAAGGAAAACCCAGCGCAAGACAGGCTGTATCTCAGACCACTAATTAGGGAAGATATAGTAAGAGGAATGGCTAAACTGAAAACAAATAAGGCAGGATTGAACGTGATTACAAATAAAATGCTGAAAACATCAAAAATCTTCGCTGCAACGAAACTTCTGCCTTTATTCAATACAATAATTCAGAATAGGGAATTTATTG
The DNA here is from genome assembly GCA_000803305.1 of Toxocara canis. Lineage (NCBI taxonomy): Eukaryota > Metazoa > Nematoda > Chromadorea > Rhabditida > Toxocaridae > Toxocara > Toxocara canis. The sequence continues at coordinate 369,767 of JPKZ01001740.1, forward strand.
AGTAGAAAGATGCGGAAATCAGGACAGTATTTAAGAATACAGGCAGTGAGCAAGAACCAGCCAACTATCGACCTATCAGTCTTCTTTCCTGCATTTCCAAACTCTTTGAACGCTGCATACACCCACAGATCCATCAAGCACTCGAGCCTTTTCTACCCAACTGCCAACATGCATTTCGTAGGAGACACTCCATCATCACAACGCTTGCGGAGATATGTGAAAAAATCCTCCTGAACATAGAGGACAATAATCTAACCTACATTATACAGTTAGATGTCCAGAAAGCGTATGATACGGCGAACCCATACATACTCCTCCAGAAAATCATCGACAGAGTAAATCCGGATGACAAACTAACAAAGTTATTAAAAGACCACCTGCTAAAAAGGAAAGTACGAACACTGGGCAAGGACGGGATTTCAAAAGCTAAACAGATTCCTATAGGCATCCCGCAGGGAGGCATAATTCCTCCTACCCTCTTTGCCTTCTTGTTTTCCGGCGTAAGCGAAGTTGAGACGCATGGGAAAATGATACTTTTCGCAGATGACCTGCAACTTCTATATACGTGCAAAGAAAGTGATGAGAAAAACGTGGCGAATCTGATAGAAGAAGATATGGAAAAAATCATAAAATATCTAAGAGAAGCACTACAGACGGAAATAAATGAGTCTAAAACAGCTATCACCAGACTCGGAGGACCACTAACTAAAAAGCACCTAGCTAGTGAGACAGTTCCGAAGATTTGCGGAGAAAAAAAACTGTTTAGAAACGACACCCGCAACTTAGGCTTACATCTAGACGGTAGCCTAACTTTCCGAGCCCATTTTGATAACGTATCCCGTTCGTGTTCAAAACTTCTACATCATATGAAAGCAATAAGGCAACACATAAATACGAGGTGCACAACCATGCTAATAAACGCCTATGTAATCCATAAAATTAGATTATTCCTGCCCATCACCGCGAAAGCAACCAAAAGAGATCTTAAAGCAATGCAATGAGTCGCAAACCACTCGATCAGAGTTATTCACAACCTTAAAAAATTCGAACAAACTGGTGAACACAAAGGCCACTACAGATGGGAAGATATTTCAACATTGAGAGTTACACGTTTTGTTGTTAGAGATTTACGAACTGTACAGCTAAAAAAATGACCGTCCCTTGCCCCACCCTTTGCCTGCTCGTAGTATTTCTCCAGCTTCTGTTGCAGATAAGCAGCCGCCTATCAGTACAAACAACAAAGCACCGAATAACCCGGTGCATAAACCCACAAGCAGGAACGTGACGGTGCGAAAAAAGGGCGCAGGCGACAGTTGTACAAAGAAATCAGACCTGCAACACCCAACTTCTAAATAGGGAAAAGGTGAGGAAGCAGTTGCTACGATAACCGGAATGTTTATAAATGCGAGGTCACTAACACATGAGAAACTTCTAGAAATTCGTGACAGAATGAGAGAATAAGAACTTTACTTCTTTGCTCTATGCGAAACGTGGTTTCATAAAAACACCCCGCTGCACCTACTTAATGTAGAGGGCTTTGATATGTTTACCAACTGCCGAGAAAAAATGAAAGGCGGAGGAACTTTAATATGGATAAAACAAAAACACCGGGCGAAACAACTTCACTATACAGTGAAAGCTATCGGCTCCACATATGAACAAGTAGTAGTAAAATTTCAACGAATCATTTTGGTAACATTTTATGGACCGAAAAGAGTCGGGTGGAGAACAAGTTATCAAACTAGGACATAAACCTCGGAAATGAGTGTTCAGCCGCCACCGTCCCCCTATTCATAGGTGATCTAAACTCAAACCCAGAACAAAGACCCTTACTCGACCAGTTAAAAAGCAGAAATCCAAAAAATTATCAGCCTTGTACCACGCGTTATGGCAATCTTCTGGACGTATGCATCGGCTTCGAAAACCCGAGCCAACAAAGCAATACCTCAGTGACATCGCACGCACTTACTTAACTATGCATTAGCGACTATCTACCTATCAAAACCATTATAAAATATAAAAAGAGAAGTCGGAAAGCACCAGATCCACCTCACCATACATGTGGCAGAAACTGGAGAAACTTCAACTCGAAAACATACTGTAGTCAAGTTGAAAAAATCGACAGGCAGCCATACGAACAGGCAATGTTACGAAATTCCCTTCCTGAAGCTTGCAAAATCAACGAAAATATGCATGCAGCCCTGAACGCAGTGGCCCCTGTGGAAGTAAGGTTAAGAAGATGCGACCAACATTTGCCAGCAGAAATTAGAAGGTGGATGTCAGAACGAAATCGGCTTCTTAAGCTGACCTACCAGTACCCGAAAAATGAGGGCCTTAAGACAGACCTTAGAAGAATTAGAAATTTGATAATTGGTCTTCGACGAGAGTTTGAAGGAAGAAAGGCCTCTCGGAAAGTAAGCAAATGCGAAGGGAACCTTGCTAAGCTATGGCGTGTTTTAAAAGCACTTCTGCGAAAACAAAAGAAGAAAAGTCAAACCACAGTTAGCGCTGAAGAACTTAACGATTTCTTTGCGACATCAAAAAACGGTGTGACCCAACACCGAAAAAACTGAAGGAAAACCCAGCGCAAGACAGGCTGTATCTCAGACCACTAATTAGGGAAGATATAGTAAGAGGAATGGCTAAACTGAAAACAAATAAGGCAGGATTGAACGTGATTACAAATAAAATGCTGAAAACATCAAAAATCTTCGCTGCAACGAAACTTCTGCCTTTATTCAATACAATAATTCAGAATAGGGAATTTATTGAGTAGAAAGATGCGGAAATCAGGACAGTATTTAAGAATACAGGCAGTGAGCAAGAACCAGCCAACTATCGACCTATCAGTCTTCTTTCCTGCATTTCCAAACTCTTTGAACGCTGCATACACCCACAGATCCATCAAGCACTCGAGCCTTTTCTACCCAACTGCCAACATGCATTTCGTAGGAGACACTCCATCATCACAACGCTTGCGGAGATATGTGAAAAAATCCTCCTGAACATAGAGGACAATAATCTAACCTACATTATACAGTTAGATGTCCAGAAAGCGTATGATACGGCGAACCCATACATACTCCTCCAGAAAATCATCGACAGAGTAAATCCGGATGACAAACTAACAAAGTTATTAAAAGACCACCTGCTAAAAAGGAAAGTACGAACACTGGGCAAGGACGGGATTTCAAAAGCTAAACAGATTCCTATAGGCATCCCGCAGGGAGGCATAATTCCTCCTACCCTCTTTGCCTTCTTGTTTTCCGGCGTAAGCGAAGTTGAGACGCATGGGAAAATGATACTTTTCGCAGATGACCTGCAACTTCTATATACGTGCAAAGAAAGTGATGAGAAAAACGTGGCGAATCTGATAGAAGAAGATATGGAAAAAATCATAAAATATCTAAGAGAAGCACTACAGACGGAAATAAATGAGTCTAAAACAGCTATCACCAGACTCGGAGGACCACTAACTAAAAAGCACCTAGCTAGTGAGACAGTTCCGAAGATTTGCGGAGAAAAAAAACTGTTTAGAAACGACACCCGCAACTTAGGCTTACATCTAGACGGTAGCCTAACTTTCCGAGCCCATTTTGATAACGTATCCCGTTCGTGTTCAAAACTTCTACATCATATGAAAGCAATAAGGCAACACATAAATACGAGGTGCACAACCATGCTAATAAACGCCTATGTAATCCATAAAATTAGATTATTCCTGCCCATCACCGCGAAAGCAACCAAAAGAGATCTTAAAGCAATGCAATGAGTCGCAAACCACTCGATCAGAGTTATTCACAACCTTAAAAAATTCGAACAAACTGGTGAACACAAAGGCCACTACAGATGGGAAGATATTTCAACATTGAGCAGCACGGAATTTAAAGTATCAGTCAAGAAGACGCAAAATGGTCAACTCAGTGGTAATTTAAATAACTTTGACAAAAACAACTCATAACCGAACGAGGCGTGAAATGTGCACCTGTGAAACATTCCAAACAAATTACGTACTAAAAACCATAAGACATGGGGGGCCACAGCTTTCCTCAATACACTGTTGCCTTTGAGTTGAATAGTGATTTGTAGTGATGTGTTGTAACGTAATATTTTTATTATGATTGCATCTGACTATATCTCTTTGTATCATCTTTGTATTGTCGTGAAGGTAGTCCTTGCCTATCGATTAAATAAAAGATTCGATTCGATTCGAACGATAATATTATGATAATACGCCTTACCTTGAATACCTCGAATGTTAAGGTATATTATCGTTAACACTAGTGTTTCAATTATACGATAATATATAGTAAAAAATTTACTGAAATGATGTAGAACACCAAAAAGACAGTCAAGGAAACGAGAAAATCATGTGAATATTCAGATGAAAAGAACGAGTACAGAATATTCGGCTGAAATGACTGCAATGACAGTGACATGGCATCAGCGCTTTGAAGACTCAACCGTTAAATTGACCGCTTTCAAAAGCCGCTGCGAAATGATGAAAATTCAGATTTTGTCCAAATTGAGGGCTCATACCAGCCTATTAAACATGTTTCTCTGCGACTCAATCTACCGTAAAATGAACGTAAATCTTTTGCAAAATTCGCAAAATCGGGCCAACCGCTTTTATGACTTCAGTAAACAATGAAAAATGCACGAAAAAGAATACATTTCAATGGCCCCGGTCACCTGCAAAATTCTTTCACACATGAAAAATGTTAAGCAGTTAAGGTGGCTTTAGGTGATATGCAAAGTTTTAAGCATTTAAGTTAGCCACTCCCTGTGTCAATGAATCACCTTAAAATTTGGAAGAGGATGAATATATATATGCATATATATATATGTATATATATGTATATATGTATATATATATATGTATATATATGTGCATATATGTATATATATATGTATATATATATATGCACGAATATATATACTGTTTGTGATTTTAATTTTGGGGTCCCGAAACTACCTAACAGACAAACACATAGACAGACATAAATGTGGTATGATAACGCGCTTTCATTTAAAAAAATAGATGAGCAGCCATGTTATTTCACTTCAGCAAATATTTTTTAGCTGTTGATTTCCTATAACAGCCTCAAAAAAAAAGATCTTAAAAAATCCTTTATGCTTGCAATATATATATATATGTATATATACATATATATATATATATATTGTTTGTGATTTAATTACCTTAACCATAAAAGCACTTTTGTCGGGAAGTTTCGATTTGCGAAGGAGACTCTTAAGCTCGTTCAAGGCGATCACCCATTTCGTTTTTTCCTGCAAGTATATCGTAAAGACAAATTGCAACGTTGCATAGCACAATGAACTGCAACATTATGGTTAAAACAAAAAAGAGACCAATGTCATCCACCTGATGCTAATGGCTCTTTTTCGAATTGAAAAGATGAAATGGAAAAAACCGAAAAAATCATAATCAAACAATCAAATAATGGAATGGAGGTTTTCTACTTTCATAGCAGCAAAGGTATTCTATTTAAGATATGAGCCACAAAACCCGATTTTAAAAACACCCGCCACATAACAAACTAATGTTCATACGACATCTTGTGGGAACATAAATTTTTAATAAATGGTGCGCTAATGGTCAGTGAGTGAACGCTCAGTGCATTGCCAGACAGCAACTTACTACGGTTCTTTTAACAACTTATGCTGAACTAAAACGTCTCATGGCCCATATATAAGCCGGGTATAATAGAATGACATGCAAAGATTGTGTGCGAGCAATTCAAGCGACAGCTGAATCAACCACGATGATTTATTGCACATTTTCGCGCTCCACTCGACACTTCGCCATTGATTTTCAAGCTGTTTTCGACGCTGCTTCTCTGAGGAAGTAATCTTAACCAAGTGCACCCTGTATTTTGTTGCCTTCAGATTCCTTTGCGTCACGTAAGTATTAAGCTCTTATCATTCCCTTTCAGGTCCTTTACGCACTTAAACGCTTTGCAAGAAAATGACTTCAGTAAATTCTTTCCCAAAATATACAAACAGTAGACATGCTATTTCTGCGTAGTCTCAAACTTTTCATATTCGCTAGAGTCGACCCCTCTTCCCCTTCCACATGGTTCCATCATCTGAAAATCGTGGCTAAAATGTGGGGCGCATAGCAAAAAATTGCATTCCATTAGTACCCCACCTCGTTATTATCCGCCATTAAGAGAGTGTACTGTCTCGCAACAGGTCCTTCTGAGGAAGCGCTGCCACTACTTGACGTTGAACCGGTTGTGTTTACGCCAGAGCTTGGCAGCGTGCCATGAATCTGACTTGTCGTTACCCGAAAAATCTTTGGCAGATCGGATTTGGACGCGTGAATAACGTCCGCTTCCGTTACTCCAGTTACCGTAAAATCAGTGTCTCGCATGTCCAATACCTTAAAACAAATAACAGGTGGCATGCTACAGTACCGAATATAAGAAAATGAACGCTTCATTGGTTAGCTACTCCAATTCTTCGAGTGTGAACAACAAGACTTATGAACTTACGAATTTACAAGAGGAAAGAATTCACTGCATGCATCAGAAAGGCGGGGAGGAGGGGGGGAGGGGGAAGCAAGGGGTGATGAAGACATATGTTAAACAAATATATTCCAGCAATAACAGCAGAAGTGAGAAGTGAAATTACGCTGAATTCATAAAGGAACCAAGTAGTACTAGCTTCTAAAACTGTGCCGCGATTCTTCATCCCCTCTTACCCCGGCTGTCGAGGAATTTCGCCCTCCGCCTATTAATAAGCAAAATATATTCGATGAAAAATTGAACCTCACCAAGACTTCATGGTTTTAACACATGTGGTCAAGCATTTTTCGCTTTTATCTGGTTCTATCCATTACTTCAAAACAGCGACCGGCGAAGGGTTATGGCACTCTATTAAACCCACTGTCTGCCTTCGCCGATTCGATGACGCTGTTTTTAATTGGCCAATAAATCAACGTATATAGTGGATAAAACAGAAACCTGTCGTATAACCGGATGAATATCGATCGCTTTACCGTGTTTATCGACGTTGCAATCATAGAGGTACAACTTAAAATCACACACCACCACATATGTTGACTGCCATCCACGCTTTACTCCCGCTGGTTTCGGTGTTTTCACTAACCCTGCAAAAAATAGTATGTTATCTTGAGCAATGCGCAGCATTCATTCCTATAACGAGCAACGCGACACTGTCGCTCGCTTGATGGTCGTAAGAAAATTTTCATCTACACCACTCAAATGACTAAACTGAGCATAAAAGACGAATGAATTTTAAAAAAATCAACAGTAAGAACTCTGAACGAAATCTGCACATTTGGCAGTTCATGACTGTACGCCCATAGTCTGAATAATGAAATCGCCTCAGAAAATTTCAGTAGAAGATTTGTAGAAGATCGTTCTTACAGAGTATCACTTATAGTAGTCCTTCAAGATTGTACGTTTATTCCAAGGAAGAATGGCCCGAAAGTAATGAAGACAAAAAGACTAACAACTGAAAACACTCTGTCTGAGCTCTAGTTCCTCTCCTCCACATCTCCTCCTCTCCCTTCCCCTTCCCTTCCAATATCGCATTCATCCTCTCTCAATAGTCGTAATTACATAAATCAAAACAAAGATCATCACGGAATGCTGAAGGAAAGACATATTACCTTCATATGCAGTACCTACTCCCTTTTGCGGGTCAATACCCAACGGACGACGTGCTTCGGGTGGCACTGGACATATGGGGGGCACCTTAGGCGCACAGTTCACGTGACAAGCGTATTGACAATCCTGGCAGAACAAACCTGCAACAAGATTATTATTAACAAGCAGAGCATTTCACTTGAAAACAGATCAAGTGAAGCTGCAACCACACATTGGCCTATGTAGTGTTCTGTTGGAAACATTTTAACCAGGGATGGCGTGAGCGGAGAACAGACAGAGAAATCAGGATCCTCTTTCATGTAAAACAACTTTTTAGTATTCTGCTGGCATCAGGGTAGTTTAGAAAGTGAGAAACTAATGCTCTGCTGTCCTCCCTAGATCGGTAGGTAAGAGAGCGCATTACAGCCCATTCAAAAGAACGCTTTGCATTTGGCACACCAGCTTTCATGTTAGAGAAAAATTCTAAAGCCAGCAGATGAAAGCAAAAATTTGAATATTACATGGTTTCGACTGAAGAAAACCGGTCTCTTTGTTTCATCCTTTTCTAATACTGTTAAGCGAAACTCATGAGAAAATTATCGAAACGGCTGTCGTTTTCGTAATGTTCTCACAAATAAGATCCTCCGAGGCTATAATATTAAAGTGTCTTTATAAGCGAGGTTCATTCAAGAAGCAGGCAATTATTTCAGAACGGAGAAGGCCATATCAACGAGAAGGCTTTATTCAAGCAACGGAATACATATAAGTGGACTCAAACAAGAAGTAAGCAGAAATTATGTTAGCGACTAAGTTAATAATTAAGTTAATAAAATAAATTCGTTAATAAGAAGTTAACGAACCTTGCCGATCCAGACCAACTAGAATCGATGTACAGTGTGCACATTTAGAAGGAGTTTGAAGATGAACGTGAGAGAAGCGATGTCCTTTTCCATTTAATGCGTTATTTAACGACTGTATCACCTGAAATTGAAAACATTCGCCGAAATTACGCCACGTTTAGTTGGCAATTTGCCAAAAGCCGCCTTCCTATTAATTCTCATTTTTTCGATGAGAACCAGCCAATCCATACCGGGTGCGCCAAAAGTTCCGATGCATCCTACTGTACTACTTTCGGTTGCAAATGCGCAAATGCTGTATCAGTGTAAGCGTCAGATACGTCATAAACTGCAAGCCAATCCAATCGATCTATTTGTTATCACAAGCAACTACAGTAAAATTCTACCTCTTTTTGCATGCAACGAATACTGAAAGAATGGTACGTGTCGGAGGGTTTTGGCTCACCCTTTAGCGTGGATTTATGGCTTATGCCAATGAATTACTGAAGGTGAAATCCGACCGTTAATAACGGTAATTGAAAAAACATTACGCTATGTGTTTTAACATTTCTTTTTGAACTTGGAACAAAGCATGGATTAAGTGTGCTCGTAAGTTGAAGCACAATTACAAAGAGTTCACACACAAAAAAATAATCGACCGTCTTTCGGCATTATTTCGCGTGAAAACAATTCGACAGTGTAGAAAAGAAATGATGAAGTCGCAGAAGCGAATGAACAAATTGCCTTTTAAACAGCAAACAACAAGCTATGACCAAAAACCAGCCTCAGCGTAAACAATAGCATTCAGTTAATCGTATTCTACACAGATAAGGAGGCTGCCGCAGTGTTGTTTATTTCTCTTCTCCTGTCAAAAGTCTGATTTCCTTTGCTTTTAGTCACCTGAGTTTGAGGGCATAAACTACAGCACCTTATGATGCGCTTTGGGAAAAAAAAGCAATATAACGAAAAAACCAGCCTGCTTTCCCATTAGCACTGGTACCTTTTAGATCAACAAAAAAGAAGGAACATTCAAATCGAAGGGAGAAAATCCTCCTACAAAATGAGTTCACAGTTAAATATTGGGGCATCCTCCTCGTCTAAATAATTTGTACAGCGAAAAAGTAGCATAGCGAAATACCGCCACCTTGGCGAAGAGGGTAAATAAGTAGAAGATGATGCGGGAGATTTCACGAAAGAAAAACATCTGCAGGTATGAAATCCTGGTGAAAAATTTGGAAGGAAAAAATGGAAAAACTTTTTTTTCGGTGTAAAAATGACCGGAATCGGTGTTTTCTCTTGAAGAGCGCTCGTGGAACTTGTGGTTCCCGCATCATGCAAAATATGAAGCGTAACAATGCCCGTTTCATATCATATGAGAGACTAGCAACAGGGGAACAGCAAAAGGGAAACCAGAGAGCAGAACAGAGCATGAGCTGCTGCCAACGCAAAAATTAGCTATAAAGCTAAGCAAAAGTTAACGAGATAAAAATTAACTCCCAAATGATATCACAACTATGATATCACTTACTCGATTTTCATTTTCAAGCATTCGATTGTTGCGCCAATCTGTAATCTTAAACAACCCCTAGACCGCACCTCATTCAATAAACAAACCAACCAGTATTTCTAGTAGGCAAAGATTTCCGTATCGTCCTACTTACATAATAATTAACTCATAGCCGCGGCCGTAGAGCTCGAACACTTTCAAAGATGAGCGAAATTTCGCCCATTGTAAAACAAAACAGGAAAATAAATTGGAACTTTATGAGTCTCAACGTGGCGAAAATAAACAACGTTTTCAAATCATCAAAAAAAAAGAGGAATATCTGATATAATTGAACTCTGAAAAGATCTTACTCAAATCTTACTCGAATTTTTGTGAATATTTCAACATTAAAAACTATGGAAGATCGACTTTTTATCAAACGCACAATTCGAATAACAGAACTTCTATGCGCCTAATCCAACTCCTATTGCAACTAAACGGCAAAAAAAAGCAAGATGAAACCGAGGAATAGCTGATCAGGGAGGGATGTTTGCGACAAACGATGGTAAAGTTCTATGCCGGGTTTGCCCTCATGCACGCTACGCTAAGCATCAAACTTTAATTCTACAGCCTGCTGTATACAAAGAAACAAACAGTACCTCTATTTTCTACTATACAGTGAGTACTCATTATTTGCGCAAAATCATCATCTACATATAGATTGTTAAGTTTCATTTCAAGGCACTTCTCGTCCAACACTTCATAGAATGCCATTTTAGATGTATAAACAATGAAAAATCACTCCAAGCACAACAAAAGCACCACCAACCCCTTACAAAAACAAAAATGAATTTGATGTCTGGCGACTAAATGCTTGCCTTGATTTTGAGAAACAAAAATGACCAATTTCTTTCATTAAACATCATACAGATTCCCGAGTAGTTCAGCAAGGAAAGAGCCGCTGCTTTGAGCCGCAGATCTTGGTTAATGACTAAAACTCACCGTAATATTGGAGTAAAATAAGGAGTACTTACTGTGTAATCAGTAAGACGGAACAAGAAGATCGAATAAACGAAAACATACCTTCGGGCTAGCACCTCGCCCTTGTGTTCCCATAACGAGCGTGGACGCAGTACTTGGTGTTGGCGTATGCACACGTGCGTTCTCGTAGGTCACCAGCGCATGCCCACTCGTGTTCATGCTTAAAGCCATTATGGTAAATAAGAACATTTCAAAGGATCGCTTCACTCGCTGTCCCTTCACCTCCCCCTCCCTCAACTTTCGTGTTGTTTAAGACAGCCGTTTCGCACGAGTCCTTCCGCTGTTTACGAAACGAACAAAAAGAAGCCGCTTAAAAGAAACACGCCTACGATATCGGTTGACTCAAACGCTTCCCCTTT
>JPKZ01001740.1:384362-396572 GCA_000803305.1 Toxocara canis
GGGGGGGCAGAAGGGGAAAGAGAGATTCAAACGTAATTTGATTGCATCATGGGATGTTTGAGAACTCCCATACCTTTACCATCTTCAAGTTCGCTAAACAGCTTAGATGTGACTAGACAACTTCAGGCGTGTGGCTGAGTGTCGAATTTTAATATGGGTTCATCATTTTTAAGTCGTTCTCATTCTATCCGTTTCTATGTAAACTTAAAGAATGCCTACTGCCTCTGAACGATACGGACGATGAATCACCTCTCATCGAAGACGAAAACTCCCGATGAACTAACGAAGAAGATGATTCCTTTCTTGCTGACAATTTTGAGTGCACGGAGACTGACGAATAATTTCGCCCATAAGAAGAGGAGGACAACCCACTATCTATCGAGGGAATCCTTGGCATTTCGTGTCTATATGAAGACGACGACGATGAGGTGAGGTCATGATGTCTCTGTATCGGTGAGGTCGATTTCAGTTCTCTAATACGCGACGATGCTGCCGTGCTCAATTCGTTCCGGCCATGTCCTGCAATCGATGGAAGTTTGCGCCAAAGCGATGAAACTGGTGAAGGTTCACGAGCGTGATGCCTTGAGGAAACGGCGCTTCTCGCTGAACGACGTTCGTTTGATGCACGTGAGATAGAAGTCGTACTTCTGCATAAGGTGTCCAAAGATGACAAGACAGACGATCGTAAGTCTCTGCCAAAAGCTGAAGTCGCAGTGAAGCTCTTCCTCAACATCGATGTCTCATCGCTACGCCTAAAAGCCGAAGCCGATGCTTCTCGCCGCAATGTAGAATAAGATTCGGTATCACTTTCTGCTGAAGAAAACTGCATCATGTGGGTTGGTGACGGAAGAGCGCGTGTCGGTGATGACGTCACACGTGTCGAAGGCGACGCTAACTGTGTTGGAGATGACGCTTTTTGTTTTGGTGGTGAAGTTACTTGTATGGGCAATGACGTCGTGAGAGTTGGCGACGACGTCATGCGCGTCGAAGGCGACGTCAATTGCGTTGGCGATGACGCCACTTGCGCTGGTGACTCCGAGGAAATAGGGCTTTTCCGTGGAACAGCCGATGGGTCAAAATGCGTCGACGGAGCCTCTTTTGTTGTCGGTGATAAACGTTTTTCACTACTCTTGCCAGATGCTTTTTCCTCCCTTTTACCCACCACTGATGGTAAAAGAAACTCCTTTGGCACTCCACTACCAAGAGGGCGCTCTTTGCAAGCCTGTGGTAACTGAGCACGTGCTTTGTCATGTACTTTTCTTACTTTTACTTTTTCCGTTTTTACCCGATCCTCACTATTTGCAGGCTTCGATGCCAATTTTTCCTTAATTACCGACAAAGAAGATTTTTGCTCCTTCTTGAGTGTTTTTAAAGTGCGACTAATTTTGGGCGGTGAACCGACGTCACCATTTTTGCTCACCTTAGCGCATATTTCACTGCTTTCATCCTCTGCGCTTTTACTAACCGCAGAATGCAATCGAAAAGCGGCACTTAACGATTCAGGTGTAAGCCTTCGTTGCCGACGTACGATCGAATTGAGGCGCTTAAGCAAAGATTGTATGTCGCCAAAATGTGCTGGCAAAGTGCCAAAGAGTGGTGCCGAGGGGTCGAAATCACGTAAGGAGACTCGATCCTCTTCACGTTCATCAAACCAATCGTACCTCGAATAGGAATGTTGTTTGAGTAGTTGTTGATGTCGTAGCAGTGAACTGTTCGAGATTTCGTAATCGCTCACATTTCCCGATATTTGACTACCCATACTGTCGCGTTGTGAAAGTACGGTCCTTCCTGAAACAACAAAAAATCGAAATAAGTAATCTGCAGTGGTGATGACGGAAATGAACCGGAAATAAAGAGGAACTGCAACACAGTGAGCATTCCAACAAATCGTAGGAAAATGCAAAACAATCGCTCAGGGTTGATTAAGGATCGACTTAAAACTGCTCTTTTTGAATAGAATTGTCACAGCTGCAAATATATGATGCAAACAGTTTGCTTGCATCCTGATATAGCGATATTTTATGGCATACAGTGGTTTCATTAGAAGGACAGCAATGCCAACTAAAATCCGCCTTATTAGTCGACAACTATGCACGAGACTAATTCGACTAGTGGTGTTTCAAAGGAAAAAATGTTAATAAATGCCATATTTCGGTTGCCCATTCCACACCATTTCTCCTCCACCAAAACGTGGATGGCACTGCAAACGTTACTGGCTCATGTGCTCTCCACAAAAAGCTTTTGTCGCATGACAAATTTACAAAAACTGCATGACTGAATAAAAGAATTTGCCAACTTTAAGAGACTTCGTGATGTCCGAGAAGGCCATCTTCAATATACAATGTTTAGGTGCTGTTATCAGCAATTCAGCAAAATAAAATAACATCCACTTCAGTGAAAGACTATAATGAAAAACCCTATTAAAAGAAACAGACTACGATTCCCCCAATTGGGAAACCGGTAAACCCTGGTTAAGATTCATTTCGACTTCCAGAGCCTACATATAACTATTTCTCATCGCTCTGTAATCAGCCGTATAAGTGCGAACTTTATTCTGGACAAGTGTCACAGCTGCAAATATATGATGCAAACAGTTTGCTTGCATCCTGATATAGCGATATTTTATGGCATACAGTGGTTTCATTAGAAGGACAGCAATGCCAACTAAAATCCGCCTTATTAGTCGACAACTATGCACGAGACTAATTCGACTAGTGGTGTTTCAAAGGAAAAAATGTTAATAAATGCCATATTTCGGTTGCCCATTCCACACCATTTCTCCTCCACCAAAACGTGGATGGCACTGCAAACGTTACTGGCTCATGTGCTCTCCACAAAAAGCTTTTGTCGCATGACAAATTTACAAAAACTGCATGACTGAATAAAAGAATTTGCCAACTTTAAGAGACTTCGTGATGTCCGAGAAGGCCATCTTCAATATACAATGTTTAGGTGCTGTTATCAGCAATTCAGCAAAATAAAATAACATCCACTTCAGTGAAAGACTATAATGAAAAACCCTATTAAAAGAAACAGACTACGATTCCCCCAATTGGGAAACCGGTAAACCCTGGTTAAGATTCATTTCGACTTCCAGAGCCTACATATAACTATTTCTCATCGCTCTGTAATCAGCCGTATAAGTGCGAACTTTATTCTGGACAAGATAACCAGATCCCAAAAATTATATGGGCACCTGCTGCAAACGGAACGAAGAGCGACATATAAATGACGCTCAAACTCCATTAATTTACCTCTAAACTGAGTTAAATCACGAATGAAACTAAAATTGTTGCCTAAACAACGTCGAACTTCATCCAAATCCAAGCAGCTAATTTCCGCCACAGAGGCAACAAGTGGAAATAAAAGTTGAGTTGAGAAGAAAAAGAAATCACGGCACAAAAACTGCCGAGTTTGTAAGGTCGACAAATCACATAACTACATTCAAAAACTCTTCTTCTGCTTATTTGTTGTTCTCGTTTAGCTACATATGCCAACCGACGAAGTCAACAGAACGTAAAAAGGTTGCAATTCTGGGGAAGAGTTGACTGCAAATGACAAGACCTGTTCGCCTAACCGGACTCATGAGGGGGGGCAGAAAGGGGGATGGAATAGAGCTGTGAAACTGCGCGTGCATGCACACAGCTCATCTACAACTGCGACTAAATCCAATTCATTTCTGCGCAAACAGAGGCACCTGATAAACGACTACAGTTATTCAGTAAGATGCTTAATTTTCGATACTTCTCAAATATATTCCGAGCAACAGATATATATTATTTGCAACGACTGCCCACTAAAGTTAACGGTCCTTCATTTTAAAAAAATTCCTTCATTTAAAAAAATATCTAGTAAATAAAAAGCACAAATGATGCTGATGACTGGCGTGTCATATTTTAGCAGTGATTATCACCTTAAAATGTTTTTTAAAAAAACTTCACTGTACTGGAGGCGAAGAAGGAAAAGAGCTGCAATTATGGAGGTGGATTTGATGGAGTTTATAAAACAGACGTTCCGCATACCTGCAAAGAATAACGGCGAGGGAAGAGGAAGGACACGAAGGAAAGATTGTGAACAATAGGTAAGAAAAACAATAATAAAGCACTTCAAATCAAGCTAATCAAAATGAAAAGCTTACCACCAGGTAATCGCTCATTGGACGCATCACCAACCACGTTGAAGAAAGACGAATTATGATCTGTCATATCGGAGCGCTGCTGCGCAAGAATACGTGCCATCTGTTCTTTCTCGTCTGCTAACCGGTCGATCTCTCGATTTTGCGCTGCCAACTAAAATCATTTATTACTTACACCATTTAACTCTCAACGTGGCAACAAATTTATAAAATATAATCACAAGACACACGACTAATAATTTCTTCGATAGAATGGACGGGTTTACGTCTCTTTTGTTTTGTTTACGAACATTGTGGGTTTGATTACAATTTAAGTGATCGAAATGATGCGCTTCAATAAATTCAATTTATCCGATTCAGTAAGCTTCGTGTTGCCCTACAAACGAATACTGCTCAACTGATTCACATAAGATCAAACCTTAGAGTGCGCTCACCTCTCCTCGCTTCCCTTTGTGGCGGAGCAGAAAGACCAAATACTCGAAGACGATTTTTTTTGCGACAAAAAGACTGGCAGAAAAGAAAAGGATGAAGGATGGCTATGCCTATGTACAACCTCAGAAACATGTCTCCAAAGTCGAGCAACTATTGAACCAATAGAAGAAACAAAAAATGAACAAGATTGGCAAAAAAAAAAAGAGATGAAACAAACCAGGTCGCCTGTTGACGTTACTATTTCACTCAATTAACGATAAAATTTTGAACTGACAATTGCGACATTTCAGTTTTGCAGCAGTTGAAGATATCAACATCGTCAATGAAATTAGTTATGCTGTTTAGAAAAACTAAAAAAAGAAAAGATTTTCACGGCGAAGATAGCTTGCAAAAAATTGAAAGATACCTTTCATAGACAAGCTAAATCGATCCAAAACAGTAACCTGTTTTTCAGCTTCATCCAGTCGCTGTTTTGTGGCCAAGTAGGCTGAACGTGTATTCTTCAGCTCTTCGAGAAGCTGTTGCTTGGCTCGTATTTCGGATTGCAGCGCTTGCTGAGCTTCCAACAGCTCAATTTTGGTTTGCTTGTTGAGGCGTCGAGATCCCCAACCACCTCGCTCCGAAGGCGTGCCTGCTAGTGACGCTGAAGTTCAACAGTTATGTAACCAGAATCAAACAGATCATTAAGATTTAGGAGATTCTGAATTTCAAAACGCAATCTAAACTTTGAATTTTCGCTCAACTGCATCCAGTTTGTTCTTCGATATGGGCATTGAACTTCTGTCCCAAAACAAAGAAGTGGAAAGGAAGGAGACGAGAGAAAAAGAACGGATATGACAGGCGCCTCTTCCCTGAAGAAGGCGTCATCAAACGAGACGTATTCTGGTGACATACATGGATTCTAAAAAATCAGCAAATGAACCTCTAACGAACATTTTCGCTGTAAAAGTTATCGGTTGAACGTTTTCGTGAACGCAGATAATAACGTCTGAACAGTATGTTATATCAAAATTTGATTAAAAAAGAGACGGAACGTAATACAACAATAATATATTCAAGCTTGTTGCATGCAAAACTTTTTAAATTTGGAGTGTTTGTCTTGGAAAAAAATCAATATTTCAAACAAATCCACGGATACTAAATCCGCATAAAAAATCAGCAATTCAAATATCCTCAGAAAAAAATTAAAATTTAAATACTTCTCGAAAAAATCAATTTTGCACGAATTTTTTCTCCTACGAATTGAGATATTTGCTTGAAAAAGATTTAAAAAATGAGAAAATAATTGAATAAAACGAAAATATACCATTAGAAAACGGTGTTGAAACGTTGCTAGCTGTCTGCTGCATCTTGAGTGACTCGACATCGCCATGCAAACGGCTCGCGAGGTTCTGCAAACAAACGATCGCATCGTTTCAAAAGCAACCAACCCAAACGACCGTATTTGCAATTCAATTCGATTCGCAACCCACTCCACAATGTACTCACTATTTTCATTCGCCTTTCAACACACTAATGTTCACTCAGTAATCTAATACAACGCAACCAGGACGAGCCATATTTTATCGATCGATTTTGCTAAATTGATACTTGATAGATTTAACTCTCAATTTTGCAGCATTTGGCCGAATTAGACGAAATTATTAAAAGTTTTTAATCCCCCTACCCCGAACCCTCTTCGCCAAATGCCCTCTTATCGCGAGCTCTAAAACTTTTACTCTCAACCCCCTCCCTCCCCACTAGGACCCTTTCCAGAATGGCACCTTAATAGGCACAGGGAATTAGCTCCGAGGATTCCCGATTTTAAAATTTATATGTGAATGACCAGCAAGTTGGCCGGCCGTAAACCGCCAACTGGGCGCAAGAAAGGATATCAGTATTCTGTTTTCTCAGCAAGAAAATATGCAAAGACAAATAATGACAGCAACTAATACCTATTTCATAAACTTATCAGATTCGAACTGATCATATTGCCGTGTATATACGGTGCAAAAAAGATCGCATAACCCTATTTAACAAAGCCGATACCTTCGAGTCATTCAAGATCAGTTACCAAGTAGAATCCCTCCATTCAGAGTGGCATACCAAGCCCAATTTTCATATTCTGTCTCAACTAACAAATGGGACGATTTAGAATCATTCTTCAAGGGAAGAATTTTCATTTTTCTTCTTCACTCCTCCTTTAGTGTTGTTTCAACCGATTGTTACCTCGACTGGAATTCTGAGTAACTTTCTTCGACTCGGATTACTACCTCCCCCGTTAATTTACCTAAACGGGGTTAGGGGGATGACGGGGATTACGCGAAGCAACAACGAACAGCGCTGATATTTTCATCCATTAAGAGATGAAAGAGCGTGTAATGCAAACCTGAAGAGAATCGCGTGCGTCCTTCTCATCATTAACCCACTGCAGTAATTCTTGTAGCTGACTTTCGGTAAGCCCTGATGCACCAGGGAACGGCAGAGACGGAACACGCGATCCGCTAAAAAAAGTGGGAAAATAAACGGATAAACTATTATCTATTCAAACACATTACCAATCATTTTAAAAAAAGGCGCAAATGTTTCATGAAAGTCCACAAGTTATTACACTGGTTCCACAAGGAAATCAATTCCTCCTCTAAACTATGACTCGTGGAAGTGTCACTTTTAGGGAGTTTCGAGTGTCAGTCATAACCACGAAAACGGGAGTAAGCTGAGATGGAACTTGTTCCCCTAGGCTATTGCACGCCCAATTTTATAAGCCTGGCCTCATCGATTCCGCAGGTGAAACTATCAGATAAATCGTTTATACGTACATGTGTAGGATTTGCGCGTCTTCGAAAAATCACATTCCTATAACACGATTTCCTCAAAAAAAGGAAAACATATAGACAATTCGAACATTTCCGGAAAAAAATAAAACTGAATATCGAAAGATTTGAACGACGTGCATTTCAGATTCGAGTCGTGCCACTTCATTCCTTAATTCCTCATTCTCAGCCGACGTCCTCGTGTTCTCTTCTTCTAATAATTTCTGCCGCCGATCGTACAGGTTCTAAAAATAATTTCGAATTTGCTTTTCCACAATTCAAACAGATACACAACAAACGTTTTTTCCAGGTAGCACCCTTTCCAAGATGTGTATTGATTAGATATATGAAAGAGCAATGGGCTATGATACTTTCTTCATTGGAATCAACCGAATCGAATTACACTTGAAAAACAAAACAAAACCGATATCCCATAATCGGGAATGTGGGAAGAAAGGATAAGACAAAACAAGTATAAAAAATGAGACACAGACAGTACAGGGAACAGAAAAAAAGAAGCGTAAGCGGGTCCCATTTGAAACGGTGTTAATCAGAAAACTTTTGCATTCGTCACGCCTAGCAAGACTGAGCTTTGGATGAAGCCAGACGCAAAACTGACTTTCTGTCATTATGACCACCAGTGAGCTCTGTGGAGGTGGAGGGGAGGGGAGGTGACCCGATCCACTACTTTCGTAATCTAGTGACTACAACCTCTATATACGAAAGATGAGTATAACCTGCTTTCGTGCAATTCTTTTCATGCCAAGTTCTGCTGTTTTCACAGATCTTTTCTGGCTAACCAGCTATCACAAGTCTCTTGGTTCGAATAATTCCTCAACTGCATGAGCGCGAAATATGAGAGGACTCAAGAAATAACCATACGTATTGCTAAAAAAATATGGAAAACTAGTACTTCAGCCTGAAACGATCGCCAAAGAACACCTCTTGACTCAGTGCAGTTGTCTCTATGTTGTTCATACTGCTCATATCAGTCCTAGAACTCTTCAGTTGGCGCTCTGCAGAAGGCTATGTACTTCTTGTTACGCAACTTCGGTGCCGAAGAAACGCTCTTCATTCAAAGTATTTTTCATTCGTGCAGATAAAAAATAGTTACATGGAGCGAGATAGAATGAGAATGGTAGGGAGGGAACAAAATGTCCACCATCCGCCTTGATGTCTCTGGCTAAAAACAAATCAGCATCGGCTTGATATCTGATCGCGCTTGACGCACTTCCTTTCGCGTTCCAAAACTCAACGCCGATCACAGGTTTGACCAGAAACTGTGGCTCAGTTCGATTTTTTGCCCTAAGATCAAAGTCCAAAACTGCACACAATCTCTGTTCCTTACGATCAGCTATCGTGTAAATCATCTCTCAGATACCATAACAAAGCGTCACAAAAACCTAATCGGCCAATTTACAACAATGTCACATGAACGAATGGCCTAAAACAGAGCAGTTTTCTGATACTCAGCAGAGCAAAGGGGCATCTTCCCGCGCCGTATTCTATAATAGTGAGCGAATTAAGAACGTAAACACAGTCAACTGAAACACATGTGAAATTGACCTCAATGCTTGCGATTTGCTCGTCATGTTTTGTACGCCATTCGGTACGATCCTCTTCATGTCGTTCCTTTAATTTATGCATTTCCGACTGCTGCTGATCAAGATTGGATTGAAGTGCGGCCACTTGAGCCTGAAATGAATTACAGCAATCATCCTTTCTCGTAAGGGCAATTCAAAAACGTTAAATCAATCTCGCCTAAAATACAATAAGTTAAAGGACTTTTTACGTCGTCTTTGCCTTTATATGCATATGACTACAGCAATAACGAAAGTGGAGTCTCTTCCGTTTGGTTGGCATCCGTAAATAAAACCCTTCACTACCTAACCATCAGTAGCCGCAGATCTGGCTCAGTTCGGGCAATATTCCGGCCACAAGGGGAACCGAAAAGCAAAAGTCTCACAATACGGAAAAAGTCGTCGCTTAGTATATACTGCAATAACGCCTTACAAAATGCTCAAAACGTTTCACAAAATTGCAATAACATTTCTCAAAAGGCAAAGTGGCAGCAAACTAATGAGACAACAATAAGCAACGAAGGTCCAAGTTATATGCAATGTGCGGCACATGCCATGTGTTTTTCAAACTGCCCAGCGCAACCAAAAGCGATATGCTCACCTGCCAATGCTCAACGATTTGTTGCCGCTTTTTCTCTTCAGCCTCGGTCATTTCAGCGTATCGAACGTTGAGCTTTTGTAATTCATCGGTTAACCTCTTGACCTCCTCACTTTCACTTTTTGCATTCTGCGATTCGAGTTTCGTTTGTAGCGTCTCGCGAAGCAGCTTCTCACTTGCTAACTCCTGTTGCACTCGCTCAGAGGCTGCTTCTGATTCCTGACGAGCTGAAAGCGATAATACTTAAATATATCCATTTATATCTACTACCAATCGACCGATAGCCCTCATTATCGTCCATGTCATGGCTTGCACTCTTTAAAATTTAAATAAATCAATGCGTAATACCTTGTAAGACTTAATTAAGCCTGACAAGCGAAGCGTTGAAAGGTAGCTTAATGAATGAGAAGTTTTAGTTGAAAAGAGAAAAGTGAGATAAAACGCTTCAAAGAGGAGCTATGTGTTTAGCGAGATTTCAAGAAAAAATTCACAATACCCATTGACGGAAAAAGATCTCTTCATTTCTTCTGTTGTCTTTTGCCTCGGGGTAAACGCCATCTTACCGGGAGGGAATGAGAGAATCGAAACGGCTATTCACACGCGAAAAAATCGCAGCATTCACCTCTTACACTAACAGCAAGGCAATATATCCCAGTAAGTACACTTAGGCAGCTCATCCCATCGGAGTATTTAAGGTAATATATATTGTGAAGTTACACAGCAGAAGAGGAAGAAAATAATTAATAGCGAGGAAAGGCGGGAGACACTGAAGAAAAAAAAACCTTGAAAACTTTTCATAAAGCATAAACATTACACCCAAAAAGAGCTAGCTCGGCTAATGCTGGATGCTTTTACATATTTCATCGGTTTCGGGATCCCACCACAAGGAACTGAACACGCAAATCTCGAATGCTCCTTCGGACGAATGTTTCCTATTACCGTGTTTTGTACAAAAAGGAAATGGCTTTTTTTTTCGAACAAAGAAATGGAAAGTGGAATCAACTCGAAATCTAAACAGTATACGAATAAAACCATTTGAGATAGAGATGCGAACAGCAGATATCAAACAAAAAAAAAACGGGGGAAAATTTACTCGAAAACTGTTTCGTCGAAGTTCGCAAGCAGAAACGACTGAAAATGACTGAGAGAAAATTATTTAACTTTATAAACGCAATGGCCTGCATAAAAACTGAAAAGAAACAAACCGGCATCTGCTTTACGGAGTTCGATCTTGAGAGCATCGAGTTTCTGTTGCAACTGAGAACACTCTGATTCACGTTCTTTAGCCATCTTCTCAAAACGCTTTGATTTATCACGTTCATCCAACACTGCCGTATTGAGCTGGAAACAAACAAAGATAATGATAATTAAAATAAGCGGAAATGTGTTTTATGGGCATTGCCTCATTAGTTCTGATAGCTGAGCAAACTGCCCCGTCAAATCAGCTATCCGCATAAATAGCAACAAACCATCACATATGTGTGGCGCTCCGATGAAATGAACAACTTTTACGCTAAAAAAGTCATCAAAAAATTTTTTTTGCTAGAATGTCAATTCGAATGAAGTCAAAAACCGCTGGGAAAAATTTTGAAAAAAGAAGCAAACCTTCAATTTAAAAAACCAAAGTTTTTAACCAGCGCTCGTCTCCTTCAGAAGTGCGCTATTTACACTGATATGGAAACTGGTGCAAGATGTTGCCCCCTGGAGATGCATCATGCGTGGTGAGGTCTGCATTTTCCATGGCACACTTACTAAGTTTGACGAAGAAACTGTTTCATCGAATTGTTTTTAAATGGGAGTCTATTGCTTTGAATTGCTCCATTATGATCCTCTTCTTCCCACTCGACACTCCCGTACGTACATGCGGTAACAATTTATGCTTTCTAAATAACTGCCTGCAATATGAAAGAGTAACCGATACCTCATCATAATCCTGTTTCGCCAAATCACGATGTTTAATCGCCTCTTTTAATTCCCTCGTCTGAATAGTTAGGCGCTCAGAAGTTTCCTCTAGATCCTGAAATGATTAACGCAATGATTAAACGAAAAACAATCAAACAATGCAAAAGCAAATGGTTCTCTTGTGCTGCGTTTAGTTGGGAACAGCGTTAATCGTTTTCTATTTCAAGTGGTAGCCGATCATAAGTGATTGTGCGAATTGAAAATTCAGACAAAACTTTATCGAAGCATTCCGATTGCGGTATCAATCGCTAAATGTGGGGAACGATGAACTGGAATAGGCATTGAAATAAATAATTCGTAAAAATTGGTTCTTAAAAAAGGCAAATGCTCAATACCATGGCAACACTCGTACAATATGGAGACTATTAATGAAGAGAGCTGATGCAGCTGAGCTAAACTTTATTTCGAACGTTTCGGGCAATCATCTCATCAACACAGAGCAATTTATGATGCTATAAAGCTAATTGTTGCATGATGCTGAGACGATGAAACATAGTTTACGCTCACTATTTTCAAAGTGCTCGTAAATATCGCTAGTATATTAGGAGGCTATGTTCAAAACTCAAAATTAATTAATAGGCACGCAGTGTAGTCAAAAAGAAATTCTCAGTGTCATAAATCAAAAGAAATATTTACATCTGTTTTTCTGAACCCAGAACGTCATTCCCTCCCCCCCCCCCCCCCCCCCCCCCCCCCACCCCCCCCACCCCC
>JPKZ01001740.1:407135-417483 GCA_000803305.1 Toxocara canis
TGTTGAACTACGTCAACAGCACCGATCATTGCTGATGAGAACAATATTATGGAGGCCGGTGGACCGGATATATTAGTAGCGATGTTGCTGTAGAATCATACCTCCCTTATCCACACATTTTGGAAAACTTTCAAAACAAATTCACATCATTTTCTTTCTCACACAGTCATGTTCCGTTTTCCCAAAGATCGCTCGCTTCAAATAAAACATTTCCTTTCGTACAATAACTAAATGGCCAGCTCATTTATTTTTTCATCCTCAATTCATCCTTTGCAATTAACTGAAGCAAAAAAAAAACGCACATAAAACATCAAACAACAAAGAAAACCAACACATGGAGTAAAGTCCGGTGAGCATGCTTCTACATCGAAGTTGGATGTATCGGTTGGACTAGATACCTCAGGTCGATATGGTGCGTCCACTGCAAACTTTCATTCACTAAATTTTGAAGAAACAGATTATTCATAGCTCATAAAAACAATCATAGACAGCTTTCAACAAATTTCTTCTCAACAGCAGAAACTGGAAACGATTACATCGTAACATGACTACCCCTTTTTCGTGAACGGTAACGGTATATCCCAAATAAGCATCCCTTCTCAAGGTAACTGGATCGACACAGCAGTGCCAAACGCCCATTCTCGGTGTCCACGCTTGGTTTCATCCAAGGAGCGCAACAGTGCCAATGCTTTCCAGTACGTACAACAACAAGCCTACTGCACAACATTAAAGCCAAGTTTGATTCGCACATGAGGTATCCTACACATTTCTAATCACAGGTAACTCAGTATCGTCCAAATTACCTCCTGATCCAATTTTCTTAGATCTACTGGCTCTGATGATTTTAAGAGCTCATTATTGGTGCGTTCCGTCGGTTCTCAATTTTAAAAACATCCGCTGCAACGACGCTCAGACAACTGTACTCAATTAATTAACAACCTAATGATAGTGGAGCAAGGTAACGCATGCACAACTTTCGACAAACATGAGCTATTCTATTACGGAGAATAAAGTACGCTCTACATGCCTTTTCCTCCTCCCAATAATCCCTTCCCTTAAACTATTCCTTCTTCTTAAAAAAAAAGAGAAAAACCGATCATCTCGCGAATGCTAGATTGCGACTCCATTCAAAAAATTTGTATTGTAATTTGTAATTTGGTCGAGAATATTCTCCACTAGCAATCAGTCTTCTAAACTATTACCACTAGCTGAAAGGCCAAAATGGCCAAAAAATTCAGCAAACATTTAAAGTATTCGTCGAAATAAAATATGCAGTGGTTCTTTCCTAAATGCAAAAAGTACAAATTGTGTTCTGTCACAAAATAGATAAAAGAGGGGAAATTTAAGAAAGAAGCTTTCTCATATAACTTTTAAAGAAACCATAAAATAAGCGAATATTTATAAACAAACTAACTTTCGCGAATAGTTTCCCAATCGAGCCCCTCGAAGAACGGATGCGAAGCGAAATCCGTGAATCCATTTTGACCCAGACGAGTCTCTCGAGGGCATATCAGCTTCTTCATCAGATCCTTCGCTTCCTCAGTTACCTCAATATCATCCGGGAAGTCGAGCATTTCCTGAACGCATAGCTTGGAATAAATTGTCAAATCTAACTATTTAAATAAAATATCATGCGAAAATCGAAAAGATCACTTCGAAATTCGGAACAGATTTAGCAGATATGAACAAGTATTTTCTCTCCCTCTCGCTTACACAATTAAAAATTGCGATATGCTTGAGAAAATTCCAGCTCCCGGATTTCCAGGCATATCATTCGTAAATCCGCATAACAGCGTTCCGCAACAATTTCACTGGGAATGCAGATCTCAGTCAACAAGTCAGGATACAAGTCACGGAAGAAGAGAAGCAGACAGCGGTTCTCAACCGCAGAGAATTTTTGCTGGCAGAAGCGCAACCTTGACTTTTTACAGGCGTTTTGAACGGGAAATAATTCGCTTGGGAGGAGAGGTGGGCGCTGATGAAAAGTAAGCCGCTCGAGTCCTCACCAGTAAACAAAGTCACCGCAGGAAACTAACGTATACATTTCAGCTTCTCATCAAAACAACTTCAGACTGTACACGAATAGTTCGAACAAAGAAATGTGCTCACCTGATGGCTCATGATCTTTCCGTAGGTCTCAACAAGACTTTCCGCATAGAAAGGCGCAACTCCATAAAGCATTTCATACATACAAACTCCCAGCGACCACCAATCACATTCGGCACCGTACCGACCGCGACCGTCTTCCATCGCCTCAAATTAACAACACTATGAAATATCCGTCATCACTGAAACTCCTATTTTGTTTCATTAATTTGCAACTTTAACAGAGACATCAACGTACTATTTAAAGAGCGCTCTAAAAGCACGTGCTGCGATTAGCAAGTTCGACTTGGCTATAAACTGTGCTGACTGCATGAACGGCCGCAGATCTTGTTCGAACAAAACTCCTGTACCCATCCTGGTGATGCGCACATATAATAAGTAAACAAGATGAAGTCCGCAAAGTCGCACATTTCTGAGAATTCCTGAGAATGAAAACTGGAATACTTTCGGTGTTAACGATTATCAACCTTTGCCAACCACAGGAAAGTACTCGAAACAGATCACTTTACCGATAAGAACTTCGTCCAAATAGCATATTATCTTGATCAAAAGCTTTCGTTCGACATAAACCCACTTTGAATTACTTCCGTCTCCCTCCCTTGTCCATCAGCGAAACGAGAAAAACGGCTTCCCCACCAACACAGTTTCTACTGCAAAAACATTAACGAATACTACGCCTACACTGAAAAAAGTGCTTAGCAGAAAATAAAAAAGTGACTCCCTCCTTTTCCTCTTCCCCCATCCCCTGAAAAAGTAGAACAACTGGAATAAGTCCCCCTCTAAACACTTCCAGTTCTTGCAACCCCTAGGGATTGTACTCAAGGTAATATGGTGTATTCCAAAACCTTTTGTAAGGAAGAAGTTGAGCAAACCTCCCACTCGAATCACACATGAACTTCCCAACTGTCGGCATATTGCTTAGCGCGAGCACTTCCTTTAAATGCAGATAAGTTGCGGCTGCAGTCTGGCTAAAGTGGGTAAAACACGTCCCATACCTTTCACCCGAATCTTTCGCCTCGTCTTTACTCCTACGGAACGAAAATAGATCGAAAGGCATACCCTCAATATTTCGGGTGATATATAATCGGGTGTGCCTACGGCCACATTCGAATGTACCGTACCATCAGGGAGGAGTTTAAGACAGCTGCCGAAATCTGCTAAACGAATATGACCGTTTATATCAAGTAACACGTTGTCTGGTTTAATATCCCTGCAATGACAGCACCATTAACACTGATTACATACAATCAGTTGGGTCTCGTGATGGTCAGTCAGCATTTTCGCACAAATAATTTATCGGCTTCTTAGCTGACAAGCAACTTCCTCCCTTTCACCTGATCTAGCAGTAATGAGGAAGGCCTTCAAAGTTCCAGCAAAATTCCCAGGAAAGCGAAACTGAAATGCGGGGGCATAATGAAACTGAGATGGTGTGAGGTCTTAGCTGAGAAATACAGCTGTCAGACCGGAAATTTGCCGCACGCATAAGCTGATACCTCAATGCTTTTACGCAAAAGCTCATCCCAAACTATGAGAGATGAGGTGAATAATGACTCTATTTTAAAAAAAAAAAACAATTGTTGCCCAACCCCTTTTCAGATAGGTCTTGATCAGTATTCATAACCACATATTTTTAAAAACTTCCCACAATAACCGTTAGCGCCTCCAGTGGCACAGTGGAAGAAGACCAAGTAACTAGCAAGCGATGGTAGCAGCTGAAGATGGAAGTTGAAATCTTACTGGATGATGAGAAACTGCGTAACTAAAATGTGATTCTATTTAAAAAAAAAAAAAAACAATTGTTGCCCAACCCCTTTTCAGATAGGTCTTGATCAGTATTCATAACCACATATTTTTAAAAACTTCCCACAATAACCGTTAGCGCCTCCAGTGGCACAGTGGAAGAAGACCAAGTAACTAGCAAGCGATGGTAGCAGCTGAAGATGGAAGTTGAAATCTTACTGGATGATGAGAAACTGCGTAACTAAAATGTGATAAACCTTGGCGCTCGATGTTACTTGCATGAGGCCGCCAATGTTTATCACCAAAATATAGATACGAATAGGACTAGAGTATTGGAGCGGTAAACAACGACAACGGCATAAATCCGCAGGAAGAATTCGTTGCCAAGTGCCCAAAAGGGCGGGATGACTTACCTGTGCACGTATCCAAGTCGATGGACGGAGTCTATCGCTAACACCATTTCGGCAACATAAAAACGGGCCATATCTTCGGGAATCCTAACTTCGAACTTCGAAAGCAATGTCAGCAAATCACCGCCAACATAATAATCCATTATCAGATACTGCAACAAAAAAATCTTTTTTGCTAATAAAGGACACAAGTGAAGATAGTAGGGGAAGATCGCGTTCTAACTGAGTCCAATAAAATGGTCAACGCACCAGGCAGGTTGCACCGTCGAAAAGTCATTCAACTCTGGCATAGGATGAGTGCAGAATAAATTTTGTGAACCCACCTCCTCAATAACTTAACCTTAGAAAGAAATAAGTGAAAAAAATTGCACCATTTACCGCCAACTAAAATTCCGATTGCTCTACCTGCGAACATCTTAACGCCGCTCAAACAACTCCGGACATTATTATAAAAAGGTCTAATATTATATATGATCGAATGCATTTCTTTAAAACGTATGCAATATACATGCCGTTTATTCAATAAAGAACATCGCCCGCTAACGAACAACATAGCATGCCGCGAATGCACAAATGATTGCATGCGCTGGCAAGGTGGATGAGACGGCATGGGGCATAATCGAGACGATAATGTTAACCATCATCATCCCATGCCTACTCAAATATTTATCATCAGCTAACCTGCTCTATTTTTTCTCCGACTACGGTTTCCGCAATTACGCTTCGCCATAGCTACTTTCAACAAAAAATGCTTCCACTCCCCCTATTGCGACTTCAGCAATGTATCCACATCAGAAATGCACTGAGAAATCTCAGCAAACTTCAGAAACGCACTGAGAAGTTACGGGTCCCAAATTGAGTAATACTTTAAATCTATAACGCTGCTACTTCCTAATCTAGGTATCGCATGAGCTCTCCTCCTTTCTCGATGTGTTTTCCACACTGCACTCATCAGCGCAAGTTAACGAACCAGGTTGCGTTCGTCTTGGAAGGCGAAGTGCAGGTTGGTTATCCATCGGCGATCACCGTAGACGAGCACGTCTCTCTCCTCTTTGAAGCATGCCGTCTCCGCACGTTTAAGCATCTCCCATTTGTTCAGTATCTTCATCGCATACACCTATAACTAACAAGACAATAAAAGAAAAGACCACATCGCGGTCACTCTACTCAGCTCTACCGTTCCTCCCCCCACCCCACCCCCTCCAAAAGACCCTCTTCTCACATTCTGCTCACTTGCTCCTGACTTTTCATCAAAGCGCCCTCACTTCGTCGACAGACGTCTCCCACTCATCATACTTCAGCATATCGGTGCTATCTACGAGTGTGACAGAAAATATACGTGAATTCGACTTCCCTCCCCTCCCCTTTCCACCAGAAAAAAAACTTCACTCAAGCAAAAAAATGCCATTCGAAAAAAACCTCCGCCATGAACCAAGCATTTCCAACTTCGCGAACGCCACGAACATCAGGGCTCACATTTAACATTTCAAGATTGTTATCAAGAACAAAACTTAAGTGCAACACAAACCCGTTCAGTGTTTTTCATACGAACGACCGCAACTTCACCAAAAGCGCCACGCCCGATCACTTTCAGCACCTCGAAATCCTCACGACATAGCCGCAACGCTTTTGCCTTCGTTACCACCGGTTTCACTGAAATTACGCTTCACTTTTAATTATAGTGAAACAAAAAAAAGAAGACAGCGAAGTGAAAACGGGATCAGGATGTGAGTGTTGCAAAACTGCAAATAGCGATGACCTACAAACGAGGGTATAACAGATCTTTGTAAAGCTCTGAAACCATCATTTTTATGCGGATATTCCCTTCAACGTTTCCAGTGCTCGCGCAATCAGCACCGTCACACCGAAATCCAAATGGAAGTTTTCGCGATCGATGCAGCGAACTCTTTCGTAAAAGAAATATCATGACAATCCATTATATGTTTGTCACGAGCACTTAAACCTATTGGACGTATCTGTGAAGAAATCGTAAATGGTTCGAGGAAGTTTAGGTATTCAGATGAGGAGAATCAAAATAAAGTTTAATACCATCGAAAACAGTGCCGGGTGCTTTTTAAAATACTAAGCGTGACACCAACGAGAATGCAAACAGTCGCCATCGAGGATAAACCTCATGGTAAGCAACTACTAGTACTCAGATAAAGCAAAATTCACGAAATTACTGCAGCCTATTCGCGATCAATCACTTAAATAGCAACCCAACGAGAATCCTTATATTTCGATCATCCAAAGATATAAAATCGCTCTTTTTAGGAAGCAGAACTGTACATTAAATCGATCTCCTTCCCTCCTCGTGTCCGGACCTGTTCCCAACATCAACTTCCAGACGCGTCTGTTTTGCGATATTATTTTCTTTCTCCGTTAAGTTTTTGAATTTAATTTTTTAAAATCTTTTCGATTCTCCTCGTTCCACATTATTTTTTCGATTTATTTTCAGTCCGTTCTGAACGAAAAAAAATGGCTGCGATCTGTGGTATTCTCCTTCCAACCGGAGAGAAAGGACGGGAGTAGTAGGGAAAGGTCAAGCTGATTTATGAACTGGGTAAACTTCTAATAACTCTCCTTCTTGGTCACTTTGTTATCTGTTGATACGTGTTTATGTTACTGCCCGTTATTCCTGCCATGACAACTCAAAGCCCAATTATAGTCACATCAACAGTTCAACAAACCCCTATTTTTATATCTGGCATACAACTGCCACTCCTCACTTGATTTTCATGGACAATTTTGCCAAACCAACTTGACAAGGAAGCAATCAGGAACTAAGGATTCCGCTAACTACTCGTCTAGAACTAAAAAAAGATTTAAAGGAAAGGAAGATGAAATTGTAGACAAAAAAACTAGAAAAAGCTTCTACAAGCACGAGCTTAGCACAATGTCTAACACCTTGAACCACTTTAGCAAAACTATCACAACGCACTACTTCGCAATCCCAAGCGGACTACAGAACGAACGAACTAGATTTTAAAGATTACTCAGTGACATAAGACCGCATGAAGAAAAACCGGAAACCACTGGCTGTCGCCAAGAGCCCCTGCTGCTATCCCTCCTATACCTCTAAGCCTGTTGTTTGACAATCTCCTGCGTATGCAGCTAACTGTTCAACAAATTGTATATGCTATTGTTAACATTAGAGATTTTCATTTTAAAAATCGAACAAACAAACACTCTGTTTTTTTTTTTAACTGTTTCGTTTGCTCAACTATTATGCCTAATCCATATAGAATCTAGATCGCCTTCCCAGAAAATAATGTTTTACGTTCTACTCGAAAAATGTCTCACCTGAGGCTAATTTCATGAAATAAAAAGCAGTTTCGGAATAGAAATATCGCCGGAAACAACATTTCAATCCATTGCCCTGCTTTAGATACGTTGAAATTTGCAATTCAGACGCTCTCAAAGACGTGCCGGGAGGGAGGAAAAGATGATAGAAGAGGTAAGCGGAAGCGCAGGGAAAAATTTAGGAGCATGGTGAGACCACAGTAGCAAGACCTCGCCACCTCTCCTTTCTCGTTTTCGCGAAGCCAAATTTGCGAAAATGTCGAACAACGTCGCTTGATTCCCTCCTCTTTCAGCCTAACATTTCAAAACTCTCGTGAGCCCAACAACCTAGTGGAGAACTTTACCAAGTTTCACACCCTCAGTTCTTGTCCCACAGACCCTGTTACAAATGAGCTGTAGCTGGACCGTGACCGATGTTAACCTTGGACAATGTTCATACGAATGGGTAAGAAACGCACCAACCTACTCGAAGAATGGTAATACAGAAGCCGAAAAGCGAGGTATACAAAGCACATCCGTCAAATAGACTGTGTGTAGTAAGCAGTCAAATTTTGGAACGAATATGCGGAACGAAAAGAGGAGAAGGGAATAAAAATTTAACTTTTTTAATCAATCGAACACAAATCTGACACATCGTTCTCGAGTAGCATCTATTATACCACTCCATCTTCGTTTTTCTTCTATGTTTCTTGACCATTCAAGGACGGACAGAACAGTCCCATCAAATGCCAGTGGTTAAGACCCGTTTGTTTCAAAGATATAAGAGTCATAATAAATAAACCAGTAACCTCTCTCCCTTCATTCTTATGCCCTTAAGAAAACCAAATTTCGTGAAATTGGAATTTTATGAAACGTGCATTTACTGGGAGAGGGGCTATAATGCGCAACTGAAAAGAACAGAACAAACCATAATCGACGAATTCTGCGATATTTTTTTCCTTGCGAAGAGTAGAACTGCAGCATTCGTCATAGAGGCAAAAGAGTGCGTCGAGTAGGGTCTCGATCGAAAAAGCGTCCTCTAAACGATTGACGTAGCTCTGCTCTAGCTGCTTTAAACGCACGCAACCTGGCTCACGGACCGCCATCTTATTGAAAGCCTTTCCTCCTCTTTGAGCCTCCTATAACAAATTTCATTTCTAAGTAAGCGAAATAAACGGATGCATATGTGAGAAAACTCGCCCATCGCCACACCGCACACCCATTCACTCCCCCCGCCCCCCTCTTCCAACTCACATTTGCTGCACTGCTATGCATGGTGGCGGCTATCGGCCGATTCGCAGCAATCGCTTGCCGTGCTGCTATCTGCATCACGACTGAAACCATAACTCTCTCTCCCCTCCTCTCCTCTCTTGGAATACGATGTGGCTCACACGTCGCCACGAATATTCGGTGCGATGTGCCAGGTTCCGGACGAATCTGACTTGGATGTCACGCCTAAATGTGCCGCCATAACGCAAAGGCGGCTACTTGCCGGTGTCATATAAGCACTTCTTTCACATACTTTAACATCGCAAATGCGCATTATTTCGACAACACAAAGCTGTGCCCAGTTATTTCAAATAGCACCTCCACATCTATACAACGAAATACTGACTCGTAGGTTATTGGAAGTACTCTTAACAGTATCGCCTATTACCTATACAAAACAATCGACAAAAGTCAACTTACAGTGAGAGGAAAGTACAGCAAATCAAAAACATAAGGTATGTGCACACAAGCAAGGCACACGCAGCTGCCTTGTGTCCCTTTAACAACTGCATTCGCTCAAGTTCTGGCGCATTTGTACACGTGCAATGCGCATAACGCTTGTCGGGTTTCTGAACTGTATGTCAGTTTCCGGCTGAACAAGGTTTGTCTCAAACCTCTTCATGTTACACTATACTTAATGTATAAAATTCAACCATGCAAGATAATTCCAAAAATTTTCTTCTTTGATCTACTCGCAAAAGCATGCATGTCTCAATTTCAACTTTAGCCGCGATTGCCTCCTCATCAAAACTTCGTGAAATTCCAGCAAGAATTTACGCCAGCAAACTGACACCGTAGTTCGTTGTAAGACGCAAGAGAACAAGCGGAAAACGACATCTGATGGAAAGAATCGACATCAAACAAAGAAACGTTGTTGTAAGAGTGGACAAATCTCTCAAAGGCTCTCGCCTTGTCTGCTAACTTCAGTCAATATTTGCACTGTGCGATCGGTGTTCGCATCGCATCCTCAACAAGAGCAAAAATCAACATTTCTTCAGCGCTCTACCCAAACCTTATTCATGCCGATTAACGCTTCCGTATATTCAAAGATAATTAAGTCTTCGCTTTTGTCATATCGAATGGGAACACTTCGAAGGTGTGCGATATGCGCTTTGGCGACTTAAGCCATCCGACCAACCGGTTTGATAAACCATTTCCAAATAATCGAAATTCATATTCTAGAAATATTATATTGAATGGACTTGTTTTTTTTGCAACCTAACCGGGGAAAAATACATTCCGACCTGTTGTAAAACACACGAAAACGTTTAGCACTTTTACCTACCTGTATGTTCATATGGAATCAAGGAACTCTTTTGAAATTGAAGAAGAAGGGCGGATTACACCTACCAAAATTCCACAACTCCAACTCCAGCGGCTCCCAAGCTAAAACTATCTGAACGGAGAATATAAAAGTTACATATGCCAGGACAGAATGTCACCGTAACGCGCTCCCCACATCGAAATTTGCCAAAACGCATCGGCACCACACACAGCTTGAAATGATGTGCTGACATGCTGCAGAAGGAAACATGTGGGGA
>JPKZ01001740.1:453660-467780 GCA_000803305.1 Toxocara canis
GTTTCGTTTAAGTTACTGGACGATATATATTTGTTGCGTAAAAGAATGCAGATCCTGATCAACGCTGCCGATGGACAGGTCCATCTCATGGAAGTCTCCCCTGCGATGACTGTTGCTCAGCTCAAGGTCAGCCTCTCATTCCTACAAGTTGTTGGGAAGTTAATTTCTTTTTATTAAATTTAGGCACTGTTTCAATGGCGCTTGACTTTGCACATAAAAGGTGCCAGCATGACTGGGTCAGCGGTAACAGAAGTGGAGGGGGGGGATGTATGTGGGTCCGAAACGACTTACCGATATGGAAAAGGTGCTGAATGATCTATGATTGTTCAAGTAGGTTAGGGTTTTCCTCATGAGAACAGGTAAGCTTGCTTTTGCTTTTCATTGTAGAATCCTGGAGGAATGTGGTTGCTGATTCAGTTGCCATATGCTGCTTCGAATGAACACTGAGAAGGAAGCTCATAATGAGTAAGGATTTGTAGTATCTTTCAGTGAGAAAGCGTTAGTTTGTGCTGAAGTCCGTGCTGTATTCGAGCATAATTCTGTTAGCAGACGGTTCCCAAATGAAGTCTTGTGCAGCTGTGTTCAGCTTTTAATCACCTGATAGCTTTCTTTCGAAGGAGACAACGGGATTGCATGGAAGTAAACTCTAAGAAGGCTTCCAGGAATCACCGCAGCTCTGAAAGACACTCCATTTGCAGCAGTAAACGTTTCCCTGTTTTACTTCGTCCCAAAAGGAGGAATATGATTGGCGAAAACGTTTTAATGTGATCGCTGTAATAAGATCTTCTTCAAAAAGATGCGACGATTTGCTCTAAACCCTTTTTATGAACCCGTGAGTTCACAGGTTCGCGAATTTTTTGGGTTACATGTATATAATTTTATTTTTTTGTTAGGAAGAGGAAGGAGGGCGGCGAGGGGAGCTTATAGTTGAAGTCAGTCTTTTTTTTCGGGTATCAAACGTTGAAGTGTTACAGATAGAGTCCAAGTATCACTGTCGATTCATTGCAGAAGCTGTGACTGAGGATTACCAAGGGGATAAGAATTGCCATTTTGAAATTCACCATGTTTCACCGTCTAATGAGGATATGTACAACCGGATGGAAAGACAAATTCGAGGTGGAGGGCCTTTTAACTCGGGGCGAGCTTGTAACAGTTGCTTTTTTTGGAGGGATGTAATCGAGCGGTACATTTGGAAGGTTGTAGTTAGAGCTTTACAGTACCTTATGTGATTCGATGAGCTTTAGTGTACCTTGAGCGCATTCGACATGACTCGTAAGTACCATATATATAAGTACCATATATACAGGTACCATATGTGTATATGTACATATATATATATATATATATGTATATATATGTATACACATATATGTATATATATATACATATATACATATATCATATATACACATGTATGTATATATATGTGATACTATATGATATTTTTCAATAGGTTTTGCGTGTTCTTGATGTAATGCATCGCCGGAGTGATTTGTCGAATGTGAAGCGAGTCTGCAGCAGGAGAAAATTGATGTGATTTCATGCACGCGTTTTCATGAAATTTTAGCTTTTGGAAACGTTCCGATCGTATCAATGGCCTACACTTTTTTTTTTTGAGAAGCCTGATACGCATGTTTTGGAAAGTGCGAATAATAAGCAGTGCTTAGTACGGTCCTTTTCACTGCTTAGGCAGTCCAGGAGTCAGCATTGCTCCGCCCGTTTCCTCAACTCCGTCCTTGAGCTCTCCTCCCCCTCCCCCCTCCTCGCATCGCTTCGCTTTTCTTTGCTTAGCAGCAGCACTTTGATAGTCATATAAAACGCAGTGTTGTCCCGTGTCGCTACAGCTTGACATTCCTTGTTTTTAGCACATCTCCAAATACGCAGCTACATAACTCAAGTGTGAAAAAGCGGATGTCATAACGTGTGAAGCAGTTCTTTGTTTTCGACAAAATTGCGAGTGCATGTGAGCGACATTGTTCATCATACGCCAGGTTGAAAACTCGTCTAGCGCAAGTCCTTACTGTATGGGGAAGTTGGCGCAAATACTAGGTTGCATAAAATTCTGCACGTTGTTATGATGAGCGTCATTGAAAGAAATCAAATAATCTGTATCATATTACCGTTGTTCACTGACCAAAATTACAGTCATCCGGTCTTGCCTACCAACAGTAGAGTTCCTTTCAAAAGTTTAATTGCATCTTCGTGCATCTTTCTCACAACGGTGGATTTGCTTTGTTACAGTCACAGCTGGGAGCTCTGGATAGTATGCTGACGTTCGGAACAAGGATTTTGGATGAAGACAACAGCTCTCTTTCGCAGCTCGAGATTATGCATGGATCGTCGTTGAATGTCAATGCACGGCTGATGGGAGGTTTGCTGTTTCTGGTTTCTGTGGACAGTTTGCAGGTAATGGAATAATGAGACAAGAGATAACTATGTGCTTAGGGCGTTGAAAGCACTCGACTTCCAGACTGGTTTCGTACTCCACCGGTCGCCATATTTGTAATGACTTAGGGATTGCCATATTAGTGAAATCCCTGCAATGTGCTGCAGGCAGCTGTAATCCGAACATGCTTTGCTAGGCTTCGCATAACTATTTATCAGCTCGCGATGGTATGACAGCTTTAGTTGAGTTGCGGGTCGATGCAGCAAACGTAGCGGCAGCTCGGTTAGTTTTGAGACAACTTGCCCATATGGGGCCTAGAGCAGTGAAATGGTGGAGCAGTAAGTTGTTCGTTTCTTATAATTGATGAGGGTAGTAGACAGTACGAGAGAAAGGAGAGAAGGAGAACGATCCGTTTCTCTATATCTGTTCTTCGTCATACTCATATTTGCTAAGAGCGCCAAGAAGGGGATAAAAAAATGGTGGTTACCTATCTTCATGTGAGGTCTACAACGGCTGTTAAAATTCTAGCATCATGCGGTGGAGGCAACTCACGTTACTTTCCATAATGTTAGGATGGCACATTTCGCTGACTGTTTTGTTCATCCCCTCCGCTTCCCCCGCACGTTTCCCATTCTGCCGACGTTGCACATCGGGAACAGTTGAAGCAGTCAATATTCTTGAGAAATGTCAAATTCGTTCGAGATCCTCTTCCCCCAACTCGAATTAGGGAGGTGGTGGAGAGATCCCGAAGCGTGGTGTTAGTAGTTGGGGGCTCAAAACAAACATACGGAACAGTTGCTGATGTTGTGTATGTGCAGGTAAGGTGCACGGTTCGTTGGCTCGCGCTGGAAAGGTGCGAGCCCAGACACCGAAGGTCGACAAACAGGAAAAGAAGAAGAAGAAGACCGGTTAGTTTTGTATTGTTTGGCTCGCTTGTGTGGTCGAGTGAGGCGTTCGTGATCTGTTGACAGTTCGATGAAGGGGGGGGGGGTGAACAAAACAGTCAGCGAAATGTGCCATCCTAACATTATGGAAAGTAACGTGAGTTGCCTCCACCGCATGATGCTAGAATTTTAACAGCCGTTGTAGACCTCACATGAAGATAGGTAACCACCATTTTTTTATCCCCTTCTTGGCGCTCTTAGCAAATATGAGTATGACGAAGAACAGATATAGAGAAACGGATCGTTCTCCTTCTCTCCTTTCTCTCGTACTGTCTACTACCCTCATCAATTATAAGAAACGAACAACTTACTGCTCCACCATTTCACTGCTCTAGGCCCCATATGGGCAAGTTGTCTCAAAACTAACCGAGCTGCCGCTACGTTTGCTGCATCGACCCGCAACTCAACTAAAGCTGTCATACCATCGCGAGCTGATAAATAGTTATGCGAAGCCTAGCAAAGCATGTTCGGATTACAGCTGCCTGCAGCACATTGCAGGGATTTCACTAATATGGCAATCCCTAAGTCATTACAAATATGGCGACCGGTGGAGTACGAAACCAGTCTGGAAGTCGAGTGCTTTCAACGCCCTAAGCACATAGTTATCTCTTGTCTCATTATTCCATTACCTGCAAACTGTCCACAGAAACCAGAAACAGCAAACCTCCCATCAGCCGTGCATTGACATTCAACGAGGGGGACATAAGCCTGTTAACAAACTGTCGTTCTCTAAACTGATGTCTTGCCATCCCGGTTGCGATTTGTGTGCAATTATACAGCGTCTTTTATGACCTCATTGGCATAGCCGATAACGAAGAAAGATTATGAACCCGTCAGCATTGTATTGATTCACGATAGTTGAATGAAAAATTTTTGGGTGGAACAGTTTCTTTTTTGCTCAATTATTTTTGCGTGCCGTTGATCGCTTTAAGCAGATTTTAGTTTATCTTGACTGCACATGCTATTCATTGTTTGACTTATGGTTGTCATACTGAAAGACAGTCATTCGGTGGAGTGCATTCTTAGGTAAGGGAACATCCAAGGAACGACTTTTGCTTATTTGCTTTGAGAGTATTTATAGCGAAAAGCTTACATACCAAGCTTTTTCTCTTCGTTGTTAAACTGAAAACACGCAAATTGTTGATTTATGAATTGACGACGATGACGTTCGGTGGGACGTTTGCAACAACAATTGGTTTGTCTATTGTTATTTTCGATGCTTTCTCGTTGACATTAAAACTTTTAAAGTCGTTTAATATTTTCGACGCTCGGATATGTATATAAAAGTTTTCTAAAATCTAGCTGGCGGTGATTGCATGAGGTATCCATATACGTTTTTTATCTGACAGTAGTTTTATGCAGTGTGTGACTTCTGGCAGTGGGAAGTATAACGGAGCGGCCGGGGGTCGAACCCGGGTCTCTTGCTTGCGAGGTGAGGGCTCTTGTCGTCTTATACTTTCCACTGCCAGAGATCACACGCAGTATCAACAGTGGTGCGAGGCGCGCCTAAAAATATAGGTCTCACAAAAATTCTAACCATGTACTATGCAGTTCGGCCATATGTTATGATCGACCAGGGGCATTCTTCACGTAAATTAATTGCAAAACGCCATGCTGTTATGCTACTATCACTAGAGAATTCTAGTTACGCACGTGTTGGAAGGAGTCCTGAAGGGAAAGAAGGGGAATTGTTTCGTTGCGCAGCAGTAAGGGAGCTTTTTCTCGTTATTTTAGGTGTTAACGGGTCGGCAGCTGAATCTTCTTTCTCCGCCACCAGCTGTATCTCAGGATTTGTTTGGTCTGTCCAAGCGCCTTTTATTGCTGAAGTTTGACATAGGTTTAATTAAGGTCGTGCAGCGCGTCGCATCCAGTACAATCGACGTTTCGTGAACGTGGCGCTGAGTGGTCCAGGCCGAAAGCGCGGTCCCAACTCGAATGCGGCATAAGTGTTCTGGTTGTGTGTATAAACATGAATGGCGTTATTAAAACTGCAATGAGTTGAATGAGATGATGTTTTACAATCGTCCATAAAATGTTGTCATCATTTATTGATGTTGCTTATCGTAAGATGTCCGAGCAACCTCAACGGTTTGGGTAGAATGTAAAAGCAACTGGAAATAATATCGCCCAGATTCGTTTCGAGGGGGGGGGGGGGTATCAGTGGAGTGATGTTCTGCTGCGAGCAACGTTAGGGTTTAGCGGAAGAAGGGAGGACATATTGGGAGCGATTTGGTCTGAGAGACTACAAAGAATGCAGGGTAAGTTCGTCGAGGAGAAGGAAGGAGTAGGGTTAGTGCAGTCAAGAATAAGAGATTGACGGATTGCCATAAATCGCGTTTCATCGACTCATCAGTTATGCGATAATCAAATTTTTTCAATTCATGGCGAATAGTAAAAATACGAGTTGAGGGGCAGAAACACAGTTCCTCAGTCGAGAGCTATTCGGCAAGGGGTATTCTGTTGGGGAGATATGTTTGGTTAGCTGTTCGGGAGAGTTCAGCTTCGGCGAGAAACTGGAGGGGCGAGCCGAAATTTTTAGGTAATAGAGCTGTACGTGGGGGACAGCTGATGGCTGGATGCTACTGCCGAAAAAGGTGACGATGTGAGTGATGCTCAAGGGGAGTAGGATGTTTTACGTTGCCCATCCAGTTTGTCAGTCTTGAGCATCAACTAGTAAATAGTCTGCATTTTCTGCAAGAGACTAGTCGAGGTCTTATCATTAGCCAAGTCATCGTCAACCTCGTGGTGCTGTTTGGAAGGGAATGATTCGGAAGTATTTCGCAGCCGATTATTCGTCTTTCGCTCTTACTATCACTTATCACGAAGAGCAATCATCTGGGGTACGTAGATTAACGGCGGAACGTGATGAGATAGAGTTGTATGGAAAATTTTATTTTAAGCAAGAAATCGTATAGCATATTTAGTCGGCGAAGTGACGCCATCATATAAAACAAACTGGCATGGATATTTTAGGTGTAAATTTATGTGCTATGAACTTAACGAATAATATTTAGTTGCACCAGTTGCCGTTGAATCACGAGAAGTGATCATTCGGAAACCTGATAAAACTTTGCATAGCAGATTTAGTCTGTGGCCAAAAATTTCGTTAGCATTTGAAGCCTTGCGGCTTCTTACTCGATTTCCCGCATAGGGCATGACCGCACCTTTTACTGGTAGTGGAGTGAACTGTTGACGAGCAAAGAGTACCCTGCGACGTTGACGTTGATTCGATTAACTTGATCTCCGGTTCGATAAGGACACTAATTTGCTGGTTATTTACGTACAGCAGAAGGACGCAAAGTGGTAAGGAGTCATCCATTTACATACTCGAGTTTTTTTTTTGCCCATTCGTTACGTCTGGAAGCGATAATGGCCCATTGCTGTTTTTTTTAATACGTTGAAGGTGGCGAAGTTTGGTCAATTGAACCACAAAACACTGGAATCTATCTTTGTGCACCATTCGCTGGTTTATCTGAGCACAGCTGAATTGTCGCGCAACAAAAAAGCAACAGTTGCTGTTGGAGCCCGACCCTTCAGAAGAATACATAGATGGTGCTCATCATGTTGAAAACGATCAATTGTGATAGATGCATGGGTAGAGAAAGAAGTAGATGGTTCCATTGTCCGTTTGTCTACGACTGATATTTGCTGGTGAAGGTGCAGTCGTCGATATTTTGAGTATCGAGTGCTGGAGAACGTTGGCACCGCATAGATCTTGTGAGAGTGACGAGGAGTGAAGCCGGCAAAAATGATATACGGTTCGATAATACAGTCTTTGGTAACGCCAAATAGGGTGAACGTTGCCGGCGGTAGCACCCATCTCAGTAGATCACGTCAAGATATCTGTTTAGTGAAAAGTGGAGCCGCATGAATGCAGAATCTTTCAAGCTGGACAGTAAGCAAGTAGAGTGAGCAGTGACAACTAGGGCCAAGTTGTTCGCATTTGAGCTGTTATCTCCAACAGTCAACGGCTGCATTACAAATGCGAGTATTCGGCATAATGGCGGTTGGCTCACAAATAGCGATAACAAATGGGCTCAGTAGTGTACGCTTGTCGTCTGCAAAAAGGTATAATTTGAATGTGACAAAATACAGTCAACAGTTGCATCATTTTGCATCTAAACTTATGTTTAATATAAACGCCATTTGTGCACGCACGGCAGTGGCCACATTTGAGAGCCGTCGATATACGCTAAGCTCTTCACAACGAAATGAGACGACTCGTACACATACTAGGTTTTAACTGAACGCTTTTACGTTGTTGTCGCACTGCCATTAAGTTTTTAAGTATGGTCGTTTCGAGCTTGGCACCATATATGCAAGATCCGTAAGTTGTTTCGCACTCATCAGGAGCGTCGTATCTTCGCGGTCAGATCACTCATTATTGAACAGAACCAGTTAACATTTGACCATATACTCGTAGGATGGCATTACGTTTGATGAAACTTAAGTTTGACACGCATACGCTTGCGCGAGCTCAAAAATTTGACAACATTATGCGAATGTGCGAGAATGACGAACGTTACTGCTCAGTTTTTCTTCGGCACTGATCAGTTTTTTCGTCGAACTCAACATGAATAGACTATTTTTTTTAAACCATATGTATTTGTTGCTAGAGGTCGGTTAGTAAAAGTAAACTTGACTACGCTTGCCATATGGGATCATGAGCTGGAACTTAGTAAGCACCATGATTAAAAAGCTTTGAGTCGCTACTGAGTGCCTTTTGTGAGCAGTAAACACGCGATGAAAAAACTCTACACCATCGTTCTGCTTGTGCCGACTGCTTAGACACTTTATTTAAAACAATTTGTGTATAGGT
This sequence comes from Toxocara canis, assembly GCA_000803305.1. Classification (NCBI taxonomy): domain Eukaryota; kingdom Metazoa; phylum Nematoda; class Chromadorea; order Rhabditida; family Toxocaridae; genus Toxocara; species Toxocara canis. Next base: position 461,810 of record JPKZ01001740.1, read on the forward strand.
TTCACTCATCATCTAAACTGTTTTACAATTAGGGCTTGCCAATTGTAATTTGTAACTAACGGTCCCATCCTTTTCCATATTGCATTTGTTCTAGATTGGTCAGCTGAATGATCGGACACCATTTCCTCTTGCAGACAGGTCATCAGCTTCATCGACATCGGCTGTTTCACTTTGAAATTTGAACGTCGAACGTTGGAAATCTTAAAGCCGAAACTAATCGTTGTGACTGCTGTCGTTTACGTTTGGTGGTTGTGTTTAAGCTTGATTAGGGTGAGACGAATTTGCGATCCTCAGACTTTGCATCGTCAACTCACTGTCGATTCCAAAGAACATGCGCTGTCTCTTCGAAAAGCTTTTATTGTCCAGTAATATTGTTGTTTCTGAATTGAATCTTCATTTAAGCATTTGAGCGGAAGAAAAAGTGATTTTAATGATACCACGAATTCACGTTTAAATTACCATCTAGTAGTAACCTATTAAAGCGTTCTGTTCAGATATAGATGGATAGTTTTATCAGCAATTAGTTTCACAGTGCAGAAATTACTCGACGGATATGATTATTTTATTCATCTTTGCGCCCATCCTTTATCTTGTTGGCTTATGCGATGAGTATCATTTAATTCAGCTTCGCCAGCAGAAATAAGTAGCCGTAGTCATTGCAGGGTGTAGCGGTCTGTTTAGGACCGTTGGTACACCTTTACGGTGAGGCCGGATGAAAATGTTTCTCTCACATGCGACCGACCAAGTGTTGATAATCGCTACCAGACAGAAGTGCACAATTTTCGTTTCTGGATGTCGTCGCAAGCGTAAACGTTATCAGACTTTGCTTCGGTATTCTAGAGCCTCGCGGTTAAATCAGAAAGTTAGCTTTCATGTTTGACGGCACAAACATCGTTGTTCGAAAGCTGTGATGAGGTAAACATGCACGAGATGTTTCTGCAAGTTAAAGGTCAAAGGAGGTCGAAATGGTCTCCATAGAATCTTTATTACCGTTCGAACCGACCTCAGAATGCATCGATTGCTGAGTGTTGAGGTGTTTGCGACATGCTTCAACGAATGTGCATACCTGCCGATGAATATTACAATTAACCGCTTATATGAAATGACCTCATTCTATTCGGTCTCCACTGTTGACGTCAACGAAGAACTCCCTATGCTCTCGCTGCTTTGGTTTGCTAAAGACCGTTTTCTGCGTGAAGAGCATGTTGATTTCCACATCTCAACGGTGTGATGAATCACAACTGAATTTCGTCCGTAATGCTTGTTTTGTTTAGTATTGTTTGAAGACGAAAAAAAAGGTGACTTCTCTGTTGCGCCTGTATTTCAATACGTGGGCGACCACATCATTCGTTAACGAGCGAATCGAGTTTTACCGGCTATCTCAATTCACCACAGTATTGATGGGAGGGAATCTGCAGTTCATCTATAATATTTTCAGCGCCGACTTCATGCCCTTCCATCTGCTCCAGCTTCAACGGTACAACTTTTATTATGTGTCTATGAAATAGTTCAACGTCAGTCAGCCAAACCGGCGATTTATGCAATTAGGTATACTCGAAAGTTGTTTGTTTCAACTGATGGAACGTCACGATTTCCAGCTGTAAGCTTAGTCTACGGTAAAGGGACAACTGTTGCTTTCAGAAGAAAAGAATGTATAACAACGGCTTTTTTTTGCCTAGGTAACCGGCTGGCCACTTATAATATTGCGTCCTTTAGCTATCGCAATAGTAACAGGTAAGAGCACGTACTAGAGTGATGTGAACCAGAGGTTGGTCAAGTAGTGTGAACCAGACGGTCACTACAGGTATGAACAACCGCCATACCAGTGATCGAATCGAACTGGAGACCAAATCAACAGGCGTGAGGTCGTACTAGCAATGTTTTCTGTTCGCTCATCAGCTAGGAATATCTGTGCAAGATTGGTTGTTATGCGTTGCTGGAATTTGTGGATGAACCTCGCAGCGGTTCATAGGCAACAATATGACCCTTTTGCGCGAGGTCATCGACGGAATTTGCAATGCAAATTTCTGCTTTAAGGCAAGTTTTGCATAACACTTTGCAAGTTTTCTCTGCACTTTTTTTTGCGTGTGCCCCACAACGTTCAAAACATTGCTTTTCCATGGCTAAATTTCCCGGAAGGATCCTTCTTTCATAATGTGCATACTGAATCCTTAAAGAATTGACAGGAGAGAGAGGTTGGTAGTATTCACGAGGATCATATCGACATTATTATCTGCCTACATAAATGTAAACAACACAGGGAGCGGAAAGCATTGCGGAGCAGTCGGGAATGGAGCGCCGGCCTTTCGTAAAACCGCCGAGGGTCCTCTCCGCTGAACTACTGCCCAGGTCCCCTGTCAGTTTTTAAGACCTTTCCACCAGCAGGCGAATAAGATCCTTTTTGTGGTAAGGCTTTAAAAAGGCATTGGAGACCGGGACAGTAGTTCAGCCGAGAGAGCCCTCGCCAGATATGCGAAAGACAGGGATTCGACTCCCGGCTGCTCCGTGATGCTTTCCACTGGAAGAGGTCAGATACAGTGTGAATTGTGGTGTGAGCCGCACCTAAACAGATGGCTTCCAAGATGAAAACACCAACATACTACTAGAGGCATTTTGCACAAAAAATGTTTGTGCGATTTGTAACAGTATGCTTTTTTTCATGTAGCAGATGAATCAAAAGGAGTAGTTCCACTGTACTCTTAAACTCAGCTGCATACGAGGTCCGCAAAAGTAAGTAGTATTTGCTGAAAACCTCTGTTGCTTATCAACTTGGTAATATTTTTGTTTCTGATACGCTTTCAGCTAAGCGATTTGGTTGTTTGTGTGAAGCTATGTGAAAACGTCTGAAGGCAGGTGCGAGGGCATAAAAGCATGTGGCACGTGCGAGCTCATGAAAGCATGTGAAACCTTAGTGGAAACAGAGCTTTCGTTTGACATATATGCAAGCATGAAACTATTGGGAGTTGATATGGGAATGATGAATCAAAAACCTCATCAAACGTCAACTACGCAACGTGGCCAAGACAACGCTTCATCGGGATCACGTTTATTAGCTAACTTTAGTGAGGACCAAGCGATATTGTAAAGGTGTTTTGCATATGGATACGCCGAAACCAATTCTTAAAAATATACTAGGCAACCGTTACATGCGAACAAGGCAATGTGACTGTTGGTGCGTGTCGTCCTAAATAGAAGCCCTCGAGGCTTATGGCATTTCTGTTCGGGCAAAAGTTTGAAAGGTGAGCTGGATTGGAATGTTGTTTGTGACTCGTTTTACAGTAATGCTATGCAATGAACTTTCACCCATTGAGTTGTGTACATTCTTTTTCAGCATTTAATGAAGCTTATGGAAGTACGTTGACGTCCGTTTTCTTGAGGAGTTTAGCCCGTGTGGGAGGTTATATATGGTATTCTGATCAATCCATTCAGTACAATGGGATCTTTGAATATCACTGAATAACGTTACGGCGTCAATGAATGGCATATAAAGTGTTCTTCATGAGGCGATCAACTTTTTCGCACAACTGACCGAGTAAAGCGACACTCGTATAGCACTTTTGTTCTCAAGTCTGGAAGGGATGACAAAGGGACACAGATGCAATTATGCATGTCGGATGAACAGTTCCAGATCAGTATACTTGCAGAACGGAGCGAAACTTTGTTCACTCATCAAAAGAAAGCTCAAAAGAGCAAAGTTTGCGAATTTGAAGATGGAAGTGGATGAAATTCAAGCCGAAGCGTTGAATGGGATAAAGAGGACAGGCAATCACGAATAGCTAAGTTTAGAACAAGAACAATTACCGTATCCATATTTTGAATGACCTCGTTCATCCTCATTCGAAGGGCCACAGATCTCTCGTCTTGAATCTCCAAAGGAATGGGCCGAATAGGGGAACTTACTGCTGCTCTTTTGGCACTCCTATCCAATCTCCCCATCAAACACCTCTACGCACAGCCACACATTAATAGATGCACTATTCAGCGACGACCCCATCCCCAGCCAAGTCGTTCCCAATTTCGGCTTTCATCGTTCGTAGAAAATGGTTTTGAAGGCCGAATGGAGCCAACACTTCTGATTCCGATAATACGTTGCATAATTTCGGAGACCGGCACGACCACCGATTCGATTATCTTTGGATTTTGTTGGCGAATCGAGGGTCTAAATTAAAACGTCATAAAAACATTTCACAAGAAATGTAAAAAGTCACACCATTGGAAAAACAATAACAACTTTCTTCTGTCGTTAAATAATGTTTCGCATTCAAAAATGGATTCGCTATAATGAGAAAAGGGTTTTTGTTAGTTTTTATTTTGGGCTATATGCGAACGAGACTTCACTATAAAGATCATGAAATGTTCAACCACATTTATTCTCGACCGTTAATGCATGAACTGATTTACTAATCTGAGTGGGGAATTTGCGTGTAACGTGGCTGCATATCCTTCCCAGAATATCGGTCCCGGTTCAGGTGTAACTGCGGGTTATGAAAACTTTTCGCTTATGATCAATTTGAAGAAATTTCAAGTAATTTAATTTCCTGCAAAGATTTCAAGTAATTTCATTTCTTGCAAAGACTTCAAGTAAGTTCATTTCCTGCAAAGATTTCAAGTAATTTCATTTCTTGCGAAGATTTCAAGTAAGTTCATTTCCTGCAAAGATTTCAAGTAATTTCATTTCTTGCAAAGACTTCAAGTAAGTTCATTTCCTGCAAAGATTTCAAGTAATTTCATTTCTTGCAAAGACTTCAAGTAAGTTCATTTCCTGCAAAGATTTCAAGTAATTTCATTTCTTGCAAAGACTTCAAGTAAGTTCATTTCCTGCAAAGATTTCAAGTAATTTCATTTCTTGCAAAGACTTCAAGTAAGTTCATTTCCTGCAAAGATTTCAAGTAATTTCATTTCTTGCAAAGACTTCAAGTAAGTTCATTTCCTGCAAAGATTTCAAGTAATTTCATTTCTTGCAAAGACTTCAAGTAAGTTCATTTCCTGCAAAGATCGGTCCCGGTTCAGGTGTAACTGCGGGTTATGAAAACTTTTCGCTTATGATCAATTTGAAGAAATTTCAAGTAATTTAATTTCCTGCAAAGATTTCAAGTAATTTCATTTCTTGCGAAGATTTCAAGTGATTCATTACTTGCAAATACAATTTGCTGTAGAAGGTAACGAAGTGAGAACTTTGAAAAACCTTAACCGCTCGAATTCATTCCTTTTTGGCCCGTGTGATAGGCATTTAATTTCAGGCGAAGATTGAAACTGAAGGAAGATGTTTAGTGAAAAATGTCTCAAAAAGGCTAATGGAGTGGAGAAGATAAGAAACAAGTCTGTGTGAAGTGCTATGTTCCGAAGCGATTGAATTTGAGAGGGGGATTGCATTTGTGGAAAAAGAGACTGGTGCAAGCTCCCATCTCCAAAAAAAAAAATGAATTTGAGGAGCCAAATATACTAGGGTAGTGAGATCAAATTTGAGATTTCATGATGACTTTAAAACTTAAGCTATATATTCGAACATTGCAATTTCGGCTTTTATCTGCCTGATGTCGTCGAAGGTATCTTTTAACCAAAAATCCGCAAAAATCCGAGTCCCATCTCTTTCCTTACTATTTGCGTACCAAATATCCGCGAAAGCGTTTCGGACATCATGAACTCTCGGCCAAAAAGGCGCAAAACAACCCAAATGACGTGCAGTTTGGTTTTGTGGAACCCGTAGGAGTCAAGAGCTCTATTATTTACGTTATGAACGTTTCTCTCGGAAAATTTGGTTTTCATAGTGCTTGCCGGTTGCGAATCATTTTTCAGTAATCTTAAAATTCTTGGACGACCTCCCCATCGTCAACGAAAGGGTGGAATTTGCTCATGCGTCACTTAAATTCTGTTAATCGACTATATCTTAAACGACAGAAAAGCTCTCATAAGGAAATTCGCGAACGTCTGCCACCCTTCTGCCCCGCCACCGCTCCTCCCCTCCCCCCCC
>JPKZ01001740.1:499135-513411 GCA_000803305.1 Toxocara canis
GGAGGGGGAGGAAAAGCTGTAAATATGATTCATCATTACGGCTTAGTCAATGAGCAGCATGAAACCAAAATTGCGTGGAATTAAACAAGTTAGTGGTCTAGTCTGCTTCGCCCAACGTCTTTGTCAGCTAAACAATTGCTGCGTACGTATAAGCCTAGTCAGATACGCTTTAGGAAAGCAGCTGATGCTGACACAAATCCATTCTACAACACTGTTGTTGTTGGGTCAGCATGTGTAATGGCCAAATTCTATTCTGGCTTAATCATGAAAGCCTTAAAATCACGCTTTGTTTAATTACAAGCCGTCATATGCTCTACTGTATCATATTCGAGCATGCAAGCTTATTGCAAACAAAACGACAATTCTATATTTGAACTAATAAAACTAAGTGGATAACGTGATCGGAGATCGCATCGAATGTGTAACTCCGGAAGCGAAGAAATTCGATGACGAAATGATTAAACTGATTGAAAATTGAAAGGCATGAAAAACGAAAAAACGATTTTGCTCCAAACAAAATTATTTTATGAATAAAATTGGTACTTGCACAACATAACCAATTTGTGGTTGTCCTGCCCACTTCAGCGTTATTTTCTTTTTTTTTTGCTTGCGCAACATTAGCAGTCTGCTTCATAAGTAAATCCTATGCTCTACGAGTGCACGCGAGAGCCAACTCTGGTTAAAGTGACCGCTATGCCATCAATTTATGGAGGTGTTGAGAAAAGTTGAACATTTGCTGCATCTTCAGATGTATGCACCATAAGTCTAAGCGATCAATTCCTGCAGGAGGAAACTAATCTCTATATTTTATTAAAACGAAATGCCTGCAAAGGAAGCAAAGTGAACATGTTACCTTTGGCAGCACAACCGGTACCCTCGTTCGCCGGTGGCTTGGTAGCATCCTGTTGCTGTTGCGGTCGACTTTGCCTGCCATCAGCCGCCACCTCTAAAAACGAAACGTTTTGTAATGATAATAAAATTTTCCAAAAAAATTACACTAGACAAGGGTGAAGCAAGTGTAAAAGGCAACAAAACAGATGCAAATTCGCTTTTGCAGTTTCGCTCATCAAACCAACTGCTGCATAATAATGCTTTCATATTTAAATTGGTTTGTCATATCCAAATGCGACGAGCACAAATGGGGACAGCATGAGCAAAACAACAGCGAAAGAACACCAAAAATGAGCTCTTTTGTGGAAACATGCTAGCTATTCACTGTATATAAGGAATCGATGAAGAAGATTTACATCAAACGATTTCTACGATTATTCGCACAACATAAACAAAAGTAGCTAAATGAACGAACAGCAAATTGGAGTTACATGATATTTTAACGCACAACGTGTTCAAGAACTAACTACCATTTGCCTGTCTTTCTTTCGTGGGAACCTTTGAGGCTAGGTGACTGCAGCGCTCAAGTGCCATAATTCTTTCCTTCATTCGAAGCTCTTTCATGAACTGTCGATCATCTTTCCGATCTGAAATGTTCTGAATCAGTTTCATAAGCTGCTTCAGGAAATGCTATTGACCATAACGCCCTTCTCATTTTTAGAATAGCCCACTGATCATGATGCTTTCTTACCAGTCACAATGTGCACAAGGCTCATAAGCTGATTCGGATTATAACACCTTGGAAATTGTGAATTATTCATTCTTACCTGGAATTGGCGAGAAAACAACCCATCTTTTGCAGCACTGCGAAGATACCACACGCCATCATTAAACGAGCATCCGGCGCCGTCATAAATTTCTATCTCATTTTAGCCACTTGGTTGGATCCCATAAGTCTACGTTTGTGATAATTGATTTCCCTTTATCAGATATTCTGATTATTATAAGCCGGCTTATGTGACGTATCCATTTTTCCCGTGCAATTTGTTGTATGATAACGCCAACTGAGTACAACTGACACAGAATTGCCATCTTATCGTGGAAAGAAGTATTGTGCCAAGGTGAATGAAGCATGCTGGCAAACCAACAATTGCAGCATCCTGGTAGCGTCGTTAGGTTAAAGAAAAGAGTGCGCCCTCTTGATTCCCTCATAGACAAATGCGCTATGACACTGAGTCATATCGGCATTTCAGTTGTAGTTACACAAGCAAAACTAGTTTCAAAAAACTCACTTTTCATTAGTTTACGATGCAGCTTCAGTAGAAATGATGGAGACCTCTTCTTTCCTTCAAATTCGACGTAATAGTCCTCGTACTTCGGTTTATCATGACGCCGTCTGTTTCGGGATCGACTAATTTCTTCACGAGCATCCATTGTTTAAACAACTATCCACCGTCGCAATCGACCACACAAATGATATCAGGAAATATGTGCTGCTCACACCTGCAAATTGCTGACGTAGCTACTGAAAAAAAGCGGATTGAATACTTAGGATGTAAATTATGAATAACACAGACCAAGCAACCAATCGTGTGCTTTTTTTCATGAAATTTTCCTGCTTCACACGATTAACGAATACAACTAGCAGTCTCCGATCGAATTCCGATCTGAAATGTTCTGAATCAGTTTCATAAGCTGCTTCAGGAAATGCTATTGACCATAACGCCCTTCTCATTTTTAGAATAGCCCACTGATCATGATGCTTTCTTACCAGTCACAATGTGCACAAGGCTCATAAGCTGATTCGGATTATAACACCTTGGAAATTGTGAATTATTCATTCTTACCTGGAATTGGCGAGAAAACAACCCATCTTTTGCAGCACTGCGAAGATACCACACGCCATCATTAAACGAGCATCCGGCGCCGTCATAAATTTCTATCTCATTTTAGCCACTTGGTTGGATCCCATAAGTCTACGTTTGTGATAATTGATTTCCCTTTATCAGATATTCTGATTATTATAAGCCGGCTTATGTGACGTATCCATTTTTCCCGTGCAATTTGTTGTATGATAACGCCAACTGAGTACAACTGACACAGAATTGCCATCTTATCGTGGAAAGAAGTATTGTGCCAAGGTGAATGAAGCATGCTGGCAAACCAACAATTGCAGCATCCTGGTAGCGTCGTTAGGTTAAAGAAAAGAGTGCGCCCTCTTGATTCCCTCATAGACAAATGCGCTATGACACTGAGTCATATCGACATTTCAGTTGTAGTTACACAAGCAAAACTAGTTTCAAAAAACTCACTTTTCATTAGTTTACGATGCAGCTTCAGTAGAAATGATGGAGACCTCTTCTTTCCTTCAAATTCGACGTAATAGTCCTCGTACTTCGGTTTATCATGACGCCGTCTGTTTCGGGATCGACTAATTTCTTCACGAGCATCCATTGTTTAAACAACTATCCACCGTCGCAATCGACCACACAAATGATATCAGGAAATATGTGCTGCTCACACCTGCAAATTGCTGACGTAGCTACTGAAAAAAAGCGGATTGAATACTTAGGATGTAAATTATGAATAACACAGACCAAGCAACCAATCGTGTGCATTTTTTTCATGAAATTTTCCTGCTTCACACGATTAACGAATACAACTAGCAGTCTCCGATCGAATTTTTTTCTTTCAGTTTGCGGTATCGTGCTATGCAAATAGTAATAAAAGTCCATAGCAACTTTTTCATCGCTTCCTTGGACTTTCTAATGGAACAGCGAGGAGTTTTCTGAGGTGTCCTTCTCTTCTATTTTATTCAAATATACCTCATTTTCGCCTAGGAACGTTGTAAACAACCGAGTGCTATATTTGTCTAAAGACCTATTTGTTATGATTGTATTTTAGCAATTTTTTTTACCTGGACGAACGTTCTTCTCTTGCATATTTCTTGTGATACCTCCAGTTTTTTTTAAATAGATCTTCTTAAATGCTGCCGAACAGACTGACTGCGTTGATGGCAGCCGTTGTTTCGGTTGTAGGCGAACTATTGTTTCGGTCATGTTTCTGAGAGTATACGTGGGAAGATAGGACGACAATGGCATTCATGGCCATGGCTGCTGGTTCATCATGGCAACTACCGCCGACTTTGAAAATTTTAAAAAAGTCGTTTCAAAAAATTTCCAAAAAACACTAGTTTTTAAACCTAGCAAACCTATTTTTTTATAAACCTAGTTTTTTAAAAATTTTTTAAAAACTTCACCGAGTACAATATATACAAATTACGCAAAAACGCTCCAATTCACTTCGTAACATTCCGACTGCCATGTTTTTAAAATTGTAAATATCCTTCTCACCATACCGACCAATTGTTCATTGATTCCAAAAAATCGTTTCTTCGTTTTAAGAGTCGCTACGATTTTGTCAGTTTTTTAGTGTCGATTTTGAGCTCGGTTACTTAATGCTGACTTCGATTTGTTGTTATTTATTGCTAGCTACGACGTCGTTTCTTATGTGCTATTGCAAATATGCATTTTGTGATGTGCTCTACGGCGGCGACACTGTGTATATGCAATATATGTGTCTGTCTATATGTCTGTCCAGTAATTTCAACTTGGAAATTATTGAAGCTAAAACTATACAATTTGTTAGATTTAATCTCCACCCCACGGTTATCTCTACATCCATTGTTAAACCATTTCCTCGATCGCGCAGAAAATAAGCCCTTAAACGGTTCCAAGGAATTTATGACAATAATCGGTTCTTGAAGCTTAGAACAACAACAAACAACAGTTCCAGTGTGTAAAACAGCGAGTCGAAATCACTTTCAAGATGTGATTAACATCTGTATTAGCGCATTGTTTTATGTGACCTATCAGACTGTTTGGTCAAATTCGCTTAATTGAATTACTAAACATGAGTTTCGAAGCTTAAAACCTGCAGATTTTTGAAAAATGCCCCGAAAAAGCCACTTTATCGAGTTCTTCAGATCCATTTTGAATTCTACATATTTACGGTTCATTACAAACGTCGTTCCGGATAATTGGCGCTACCAAAAGGTTTTGGAAGTATGGCCACGAGAGTATTGTCGAGAATTCAGAAATATCGCCTCTAGAAACTCGCAAAACTTTTAAAGGCGAATATCATATGTTCGGTTCGTTCAAGTAGTCATCACAAAAATATCACAGCAAAGAATACGCTTAATGCCATTGGCCACAATGCTCTCAAGGCGTTTCAAACAGCATCATCATAAAAAATTCGGCCTTAAAGTCGTTGACAATTCAAAAACGTAGAATGTGTTTGGTATGTCTCTCCATACGATCTACCGTCCTATGTGAGCGGTAGTTGACGCGTAAATTGACATAAGACGCTAACCAAATAAGGAAACATGGGGCAAGCATTTTTGATTTTCGATTTGCTATGAATTTAGATGCATTTTAAAACATTTGAATTACGAACAGCTAGCATCAAGTATTCCATTAGTATTATACGAATCAGCCCATAATGATAGCCATTCAAAAGAACGTTAAGCACACTTCTGGAAGTGCATAGAAATGTGTTCACGATTCAGGCGATTCCAGTAGTACTTCAAGGCATTGGAGACAACAAAATTGATGCCGACCGAGAAGTACAATTAGATTAATTTTATACTTTTGTACGGCTCACTATACAATTTAGAAAATCATCGATTGTATTCAATCGAAAACATAAAACGTGCGCGGAACTTTTACATACGACTTGCGTGTGTAAACGCTCATTCACGCAGATGCTGCGCTTAATATTAACTTTGTTTGGAAATCATTTGACGAGCATCGTTTACGGGCTCCATTTGCTAAGACTGCAGTTGTTGAGTGCATAAATCTCTCCCATATAGCGTTAGTGTCGAAGTTTTCATCAATAACAGAGCATAAATTTTCTTTGTTCGCAAGAAAATTTATCCCTGTTAGTGATGAAAATACGTATACAAGTCATACGTATACAAAAAAAAACGGAATTAAAACAGGCCCGCATATCCGAAATTATGAAAAACTTCGCACCAACATTATGCCAAAGCAGTGAATTGATTTGCGCACACTAAAGGCATTGTGGAATTTCAGGTATTTCTGCTTAATTGCAGAGTACCTGTTTCATAGTTTTCCGATATACCCTCGATTAGAAATCGTGCTGCATCGCCCTTAATAACACATATGCAAACCTTTGGTAATCGCATCAATAAGCCTCTCTTATATTTGGTGTTTGATCGTATGTTCACATTTCTTTGAAAAAATGCTTTAAAAAATTCCTCATTTTGAATTTCTGAAATCCATATCGTGAATACTCCTTATTTAACAGAATTTTATTCGGTATAATCTTTTCGTTGCGAGTTTCCATTCGAATCTTTTCCACATATGGACAAGATTCGTTGACGTTTAAATTGTTTCCCCCCTTGCGTACGTTATAAATTTTACACAGTTCAGCATCACAGTACGGTGAAGATGTCAGTTAATGTTTTGTAAAGCTTACTGACGCGGTTACCGCTGATCGCTTTGAAATGCTATACAGTTCATTCAGCCATTGCATAAGTAAGGATTGCATTATATGAAAGAGGAGAAGAATTTGAAATATGCAAAACAAAAAATTAACATTTAAACAGGACTGAAAATAAAATTGCAAATTAAAGAATACACCCGATGGAACAAAGCCACTTTAGCGCAAAAAGCGTAGTCGCCTTTAGACCGAAAAAGTTAAAGTAAAACTAGTTTCACAACATTTTAAGGATAGCTGGAAAGAAGGAACACTGAACTCATGGTCAAAATTGAACCTAAATGCAGTCAGGTCTGTTTGATATAACCTCATTCGGTCTATCAATCTAAGCACCACATAAGACGCTTTGTGACCGATAGATTACGGGAAACAAAAGTGTTCGTAATACGAAATGGGACATAAAAATTAAAATTCAATGCGTTACCGGATTACCTGCATGCGTCAGTGCGCCATTTCTCAGGCTTATATAGCGTATGATGACATTAAGTTATTGGTCTCGAATATGAGTGCATAGCATTGTTTTGACGTCCGACGGTGTGAAGTGTTTGGAAGAAAACCGTTTAGGCGGCCATCACTGCGAACTTCTGACTGAATTTTCGACGTTGATCTGTCAAAATATCATCCATGATAACATCTTTAGCACAGCATTTGCCACGGCCATTTGTAGGCCTTTCAGCTACTGAAATGAAATTTCATTTTTCGTATTCAGCTATTGCTATAAGCGATCGTTGAAAACGAAAAACTAGATCCGGTTTTGCGTAATCTCCTTAAATTTTCTCGTCACATGCTCCTTCGCTGAGCAACTCGATCGCTTGTTCACATACTGTCGAATGGCTATTTGAATTATGCAATTGTTTTGAAGCTTGAATATGATACAAATCGCCTTAATGATGTTAAACGTAACTAATGGCTATAGGACGAAAGTCTTATGAGGTATATTATACTGTAGTTAAAAAGTTTTATTATAGCACTTTGGTTTAGAGTGCCTTTTAAATTAACCTCGTATCATGTAGATTTTTCTTCGAATTTGTTGAAAGCCTATTTGATTTTGATCTAAACGTTTCCTTTTGATGTGCCCTTTGTTGGTTCTCGTAAGACCATATTGCACAACTTGGGTACACATTTGGACGCAACCACCAGTCGAACTCACTGCATTGCGCTTTGGCAAATTTGCATTTGGAAGTCAAACCATAAAGACATCACGCTGGATAAGAGCTTTACAACGGAACAAACGAGAACGATAAGTTCACTTACAGCATACAGTTTCATCAATGCAACATGCAAACTCTACGTGTTAAAATTTTCTTTGCATGGGAAAAATATTTCAAAAGCACGAATAAAAGACTGAGGATTCTTTTATCTTCTTTCTTTCGACAGCTGTAATTTCATCGATCGATGCAGCTGGCAACCAATCTTCCATCCACATCGATCTTACGCTTGGCGCATCCATGTGATTCCATATTGGCGCGCAAGCGAATCCTTCTATCTCAATGGCGGCCTTCCAGTTTTTCTTCTTACATTTCATGGACACCATTCAACAATCCGCTTCGTCCATCTATTGTCGTTCAATCTTGCCATATGACCACCTCTAGTGTGCTTCTCCGCGTACTTCACACAAGAAATGTTACAAAAATTTTACAAATTTAAATTATAAACTTTATTGCGACTAAAATCGTAAAAATTAGAACTTAAACGAGAAAGATTTCACGAAAATAAAATTTAAAAATTACACGAAATACTAAAGCGATTAAGAAAAGCTTAGACTTGCGCTTTTATGACTTTTCTGCACAATTGGCAAGTAGTGCCAATATTTGAGAGGAAATTTGGATATGTGAAAAATTTAGAAGCGTTTTTCTTTGATCCGTGCAAGCTGTTCGTGAAGCCGAAATTATAAAGTAGCATTTTTATAAATTTATAAAATCACCAACCGTATCTATTAAACAGGAAAGAAACGAAAAGATGAGATTCAATAACGGAACAAGGAAGTGTTAAGGAAATTGACTACGAGTATAAGAGGTCTCTTGATTATAACTCTCTCTTGAACTTCGTTCACTGTACTGCACTTGGCACTTTTCCATATGTTCCATCGTACGTTAGAGTCATTGGATTAGACCCACCACTGGTCATTTATACGAAACATCAATATCGAGGGCAGAAACGTCGCTTTCTGCACTTCGTTATCATTTCTCTCGTGTCTCTTTGACTTGCAGGTTGCTCTGATCAGCGTGACTCATTCGCTGAACGCTTCTGTAAATCATGACTTTCTGATAGTTTTTTTTCGTTGAACTGCAACCTCCCGTGTATCTATAGACGTACATTAAAGCATAGAGGGGATTTTCAAGAAACTAATGGACAAGTATAATGCATTGCTTCATCGGTTCATTTGAATGTTGCTGCATATAATTCCTTGAACAGAACTTAGGCACCCCACCCCCCTCTTCTCTCTTTTTTTGAGAATTTTCCGAAAGGTTTTTGCTACTCATCATTTTCGAACGATGATTTGCGAGTCGCAAATTTTCATAACAAATTTGGTGCATTTTTTGGCTAAAAAATATCATACTATTAGAGCAGTGCCATAAAATGGGGAGTGTTGAAGGAGACGGAAATTTCACATACTCTTACGTCGAAATTTCTTAAAATTAAAAAAAAAAAATTTCTGCTCTGTTCTGTTTTGTACAATCTGTTAGTCCGGGGCTTTTCCTTAACAATTCAGAGATATTCTTGCCACCCAACCCGCTTTTCCCTCTTCAAATTCTCTATAAATAAGCTCGCTGCTTAGCGTTTTCAGCGCCCTTTCCGCAATCACAATTGGCTCCTCAAACGTATTTTTAGCTGCAAGTACGAGTTATTTCCGTTTGGTTTCTACGTGAGTATCGATCGATTCGGCACACAGCTGCTGAGCACATTTCTGCCAATTTGGAGCGCGCTCGTTTTTTTTTGCAGAAGCAGCACTCAGAACGAGAGAGTGTTCAATGATATGAGATCGACGCTGACCGCGGGAAATGAAGCGATGAAAAATATAACACGAGCTGTGCAAAGAGAATCCTAAAGGAGGCGATACAAACATAACAGAGTTTTTTGTTAGATGTAGAAGGACATGAAAAGTGAATGGAACATTCGCGAAAGTTGAAGAACGCATGGCCACAGCCTCATATAAAGGACGGAATGGATGAGAAGAGCTGCCAACTTATCGCACTCTTGTTATGCGCGGTGTGGTGCGAGCGTATTTTTGCCTTTAGAGCGTTAGAGCTTTAAGCGCAGTTGTGTTACCGAAACATTAGGTTAGGTGGATGAAGGCAGGAAAAGAGAGAGAGAGAGAACGAAGGCAAGAAAGCCTACGGTTATGTATTGCTTCTTCAAACCGTTATTTAAAAGATGAGGCTGGCGATTTCTTGCAGGTTTTGTGCATATCAGTTACCTGACGAAGATGGCTTTCTTGCTTGTCAGCGGTAGGCAGCCAATTTGTTCATGTATTCTTTTCCAGTATGTGTTCTCCTTCGTGACGTTGTATGTGTATGTGCGTATGAGTTGTCTGTTTACATGTCTGTCTGCCTGTCTGTTTATCCAGCATTTTCGACTCAGGAACCACGCAAGCTAGAGTGCCGGATTTTTGTAGTTACAAGGTGAAAATCGGAATTAAAAATAGGTGAACCTGGGCGGTTTAACACCGGTTTTTAACCTCGTTATCGACCCGACGGGAAGCTGTCCTCCTCGCAATTGAGGAAATTTCGCGATCAGTCAAGGGAACACTTCGTTGATCGAGTCGCCAAAAAATGCGCATTTACTGGAAGATTTTGTACGAGCGATCGATTCGAATAAAATTTAAATTTTTTGTTTGCTCATGTCTTTCTCTCATCGTATGATTGCCGATGGGGATAAAATTTCGAATTTTTATGAGGGCAAAATTTCATATAATCATTCATGAAAATTACTGATTTTATTTCTGAATCCTACTCTTTCTCACTCCCTCTCTCCCTCCGAAATTCACTCCAAAGTATGTATCGTGTCAGAATCAAAGCATATATCTTGATGCGTTTTCTCCACTTGTTTTTGCAACTCATTTCCCTTGCAAGAGGCAAAATTGTTGCGAGATTGAGACCCGTCAAGAAAACTTATTACTCGTTTGAAACTATTTTTCTTTTCTGGCACTTTCTCAGCTGCATATTTGAGAATATGTTGCGACGATAAAATCTGATGTGTATTTTTGTTGAAGAAAGCAATTGCGGTCTACGATTAGATGGAACCATGATTTCACGATTTCATTCGTTATTTTTTCTTGGTGGTTTTCCATTTACTGAACAAATAAGAAAACACCGTTTCAGCGTGTACTGAGTTTGTCACATACTTTTGAACTGATGGCATATGCGAACTTTATAAGTATCGTATGTTTTATGTGTTTCGCCGATTCGAAAAGTGTATCAGTGTCATCGCTTTGAATGCATTAGCTGATTACTTCGAAAACCGCTTCACTTTTTTAGAAATTGGTTTCACTCACTGTCATTTATTCACTCCTTCTTTACATTCATTCCTTTAAAAAAGTTTCTTTAAAAATATTTTCATTTTTCTCCTACTGAACAACAATGTGACGGGAATATCGAATACGCTTGCAACCATTTTTAGACTTTGGTTTCAATAAAGATTACCTGAAAATTTACTCTTCTTATGATTCCGATGAAACTTAGCACAGTCAATTTTACGAACGCTGTTTGATTATTTTTATTAATCAAGACCCATTTTAATCTGTGTACTTTTTAACTACGTATTTCGTGTTTGCGCACTTTAGGATGTCTTCATATCATCACATCCCCTAATGTCATCACATCCCATGGGTCTTGGATGTCATCACATCCCCCTAATGGTTTGTCGCATAAGGCTTAATTGTGTTTATGTTTTTTTGTAGAAAGATGATCGAATGGTTGCTGACGTTCGCAAACGCTGTTTGAATAGGTCGTTGAATTCGAGCACGTTGTTGTGCGTGTTGTGTTTTGTGGTTCGAATATCGCTGCTAATATCAAAATGGCGCGTCTCATTTTAAACGCTTTACTGTGGGAACGTACAATGAAAACAAAAACGATTGTGCTCAAACAATGAAAAACAGTTTATAGCGCGAGCCATCACCGTTTCAGCATTCATTCAGTATTGCAATACAAGAGCTGAATTACGTTTAGCCAAGAACCTAGAGAGCTAATTTAGCTAAAAAGCTAAGTCATGTTATACAGTACTTTGGAAGCTCAAAATTGTTGTGTGGAATAAAAATGTTTGAGAGAGACTTTTAAGAGCTGTGAAGAGGACGAGGCAAAATGTCTTCTTGGTGGCTAGACCCGTACAGACAACGTGAACGCTATACGGTATCACCGTTTGAGCGTGTTTTCGGCCAAATGTTCGAGGACGCATTACGCGAAATGGGACGTCCGATTAGAAGCATTGCACCATATTGGCTTGAACAATCCCCATTGCATGAGTGCAATATCGGCAATACAGTTGGCAAGGTGAGTGATATTGATGTACTGTGACTTCATCTTGGCAATTATACCGCCTCTTTACTTTTAGTAACATGTGAAATTTTCCAATATCACAATGAATAACATTGTGGTTAATGAAATTTTCGACGTGCTAAAGTGAAATCTGTATGCGTTACACTTGTGGGGATGCAATCGTAGTTCAGGTGGTACTTATTCGTAGTTGTTTTGCAAATGGTGCCCGTCAAAGATGAATAGGTGAATTCTACTTTACAGAATTCCTCGGTTTTGAGTTTCGACTAAGCTTAGGTTGTTGGTTTTCATTGGTTGAATTCCTTCTGCCTCTTACATATGGGTTATGAAGTTTTCTGGCTAGGAACTCAACTTTTGGGATATAGTTGCATTCCCGCGATACAAGGTCGGGGAGTTGAGTGCGCAGGGTGCCCATCGTCCATTACTACATCTGAAGCATAATTCCCTCCTCATCTTGCACTAATAATTCTTTGTTTTTCTTTTTCTAGTATCACAGACGTTCGGTACTTAATTAAACTGAAGGGAGTTCTCAGATTACCCGAGGCCTGGTAAAGGGCCTTTTTTTCTTCTTTCTCGCACAGTCGAGAGGAGACATTTAAAGAAAAAAAAATTGGTGCAAAAAAATTCATGTGAAGCTCGAAAGGAAGGTTGTCTATTTATGTGCTGTTCTGTTCAAAAACACGTAGTTGTTTAGCAACAAATCAGATGAGCGAAATTACAGGTGGTCGACGATAAGGACAAATTTGCCGTTGAAATGGACGTATCTCAGTTCCATCCGGAAGAACTGAAGGTAAACGTCCGTGAAAATGAGCTCGTTGTTGAGGGACATCATGAGGAGCGTAGCGATGCGCATGGATCAATCGAAAGACATTTCGTCCGTAAATATACCATTCCCAAAGATACTCACCTCGAGAGTCTTGTCTCACATCTCAGTGACAAGGGTATCCTCACGGTAACCGCTCCTAAGCATTCGCTTCAAGGACCACCGGCGCGAAATATTCCCATCCAGGCTGCACCTCGTCCATCATCTCAACCCATCAAACAGGATGAGACAAAGAAATGAACACGTAACAGCTGATATAAAGAATTATATTTGACTCCCACCTTATTTTATGATCGTCTGATGTTTTGAAATTCCTTGTTTTAGCTGTGGAAACAGTCAAAATTACTCGTAACTTACTGGCTACATTAAGCGTTTCGGATCGACTTACTTGGTTTTACTCGTTGAGATAATATTCATGATTGTATGCTCTCACATACGGTTGTTCGATAGTCTGCTAAGCGATTATCCTACTTTTCCAAAGCCATCGTCTTTGAGTGCTCTTGAAGAGAAAGCAACAGTTTTTTGGAAAATTGAAAAATTTTGTTCTCAGTGATAAAGGCGAACCCTCGTCGACCATTAACTAATCTGCAAATACGACGTAAAGGAACAATGGAATGATTTTACGTGTCATCAATACGTCTATTTATAAAAGTATTGTTTGTGCGTTTTTGCGTATACTTGTATTGTCTATAAGTAATTTTCATACGAGTAAAATCTCATTCATTTCTTTGTTCATATGTTGAAGCTTTTTTATCTTCAGGACCGTTTATTGCTTAGCGGAAGGAAACGAAGAATCTTTATTGAAATCTTGAAAATTGAAAAAAAAGTGCAGTAAGCAAAGGAATATATACAGCAGCAAGGCGACAAAAGAAATAGAGTTGCTGGTAACGTAAAAATAGCGCTAATAACGATGAGAAAGTGACACAAACGAGACTGAGTAGCAATCACGAGAACCGCACAAAAACGAGAATGAAAGCGAAGAAAAAGATCAGATCGAAATAGATCGAATGAAAGGGTCCATAAAACTAAATAAGTGATTATTCGTAGGTCAGCTGATTCGGTGACAACTCTTGAATGCAGAGAAACGTTCTGTGCTAGTGAAAAAGCTCCATCCAAATACGAACAGCTTTAAACTGGAAGTTGTGAAGGTTTTGCACGCCAATTGATAACGGTTGGGGTCGATGCTAACGTTGATCCAGTATCATAAATAGACCTTCCAGAGGTATATCAGAAAAACGCGTGATGAGTTTCAAACATACAGTTAGGCCAGACTTAGGTTCACCATACTCTAATGAGCTGAGATCAAATACCCTTTACCTGGCCTCCGTATCGGATGTATAGGACGCAACGAACAACTTTTTATATGGTTCATAAAGTATGGTAATTATAGATGCGTACAATACTCTGCAATTGGACGGCAGTGTACACTATACGGTCTGCGGTAATGTTCAACGCATTTTGTGTTAGAATAAGGGAAATAACTGCGGCAACATCAAAGGAAGAACATCTGTCAGTTCACATAACCTGTTTATTCCAGCCATACGAAAACTCCAAACAAATGAACTGACTGAGTTATATACAGTCCTATTGCACTTCGAAACGAGCACTGC